>JARHVA010004150.1:395000-485000 GCA_037957365.1 Torreya grandis | reverse complement strand
GACATCAGTACTTGTGTTCGTCTGTGAGTGATAACTTTTTACCCGCGAGCTCTCCATGGATCAAAATCCTAATCAAATCAACCTTGCTCTGCTCAAAATAATTCAGTTCCCTCACCTAATCTTTGTTCATCATCTCCTCCATGAACACCAAGGCTTTCTAATTCTTTAGCTTGTCAAAAACATCTATCTTCTGCTTCAGAACATGCATTCCCCTCCTACATATGTAACCAAGCCTACAAAGCCACATCTCTGTAATAGAAGGTGAATCAGTAATATAAGTAGATAGATAAATAATACCTACTTTCTTACCACCATATAATTCAAGTGTATCCACTGTGAGAGTTACAGTGCATCTCTCATCACCCAAATTTCTTGAAGAAATCAGACTCATCTCCAAGACTGGTACCTGCATGACTTCCTTCAACCATTGTGTGTCGTCCATTTGCAATTTCAACTTCACTTCCCCTTTGCCAATTCTTTGGCAAGGCTCACCAGCTCCTCTCCCTGGGGCTGCATGAAAAGAGGCAACGTAATCTATTATCCAAGATTCAACTTTATCTAAGAAACCTCCCAAAGCATCCTGTGCAACAACACCTGCAACATCTGCATCTTCAGTTCCTTCATGCTGATCTACTACCAACCAACAATATCTTTTTCCCTGCTCTTTCTTTCCATCAATCAGACCATTCATGCTATTCAGTTTCTCCATTCGTAGCTTACTTCCTTCTGCCATTGCTATACTCCCACTCAATTAGAAACCCCTGTGAGTAACCTATAATCAACAAACACTATCAGATCTGAAACCACCTATTAGTAACCCAACCAAAAGCTCTGATACCACTTGTCAGGGGAATCTAGAATAATAAACATGCTCCGATGCCTACTTAGTCAGGATCTTGCTCTACCAATTAGAGCACATATGATTACTTCTTGTATTAGCAACTAAACACGGAATTATACCAGAATCATTAAGTAACTAGAAATATGAAACAACACAGGAATATGAGAGACAATACACAATTGTATTAATAATCACTCAGAAGAATATACAATAAGGAAGATGCCACTTCTTCCTCCACCTCAAAGGTTCGCCACACCTTAAGACCTTCTTCCCTCTCTCTCTCGGTCCCAACAATCAACTCCAATACAGAATTGATGTTCACCTCTCCTACTAGTCAGTAACACGCTGCCAGTACACCAAGTACACATCCGTACTCCAAGTAGATCTCCTGCTCTCTGCTGCTACCTGCAAATCACTAGACCTTACTCACCATGTAGATATCTCTACACCCCTGAAGAACCCTTGTCCTTGCCTCACCAAGTCCTTATGATTCTTCAACCAGTACCCCGGTGGATCAGCTCCTTGACCTTGCAGACCTTGCAACTCTCCCTGATCATACACTCTCAGCACCCCTTTGGAATTAGGAGGAGCTACACTAGCTCTCTCTAAAAGCTCTATGGCTTTCTAGCACACTTTTACAATACAACTATGAGTCTATTATATAGATCTCATCCAAACAATAATTAGACATCTAATACAATAATTAAATCCGTAGCTCTCAGTCTAAAATTAGCTCTAAACATGCAAACACTTGGTTCATCAACCAAATGCCCGTAATATACTCGCAGCTCGAACCACAGGTGACCGACGTCGGTCCCTGTCTGCCTGGGGGTGCTGACACCGACCGATCCATGACCGACGTCGGTTGCCTTCTGTCTCCTTCCTATCGTCGTCGGTTTGCTTGACCGACGCCGGTGTCTGTGACACTCTGCAACTCTTCTGCAACCTCCTCCATGTCTGCATCAGTGAAGCTTTTAGCTCCACATCCTAACATTTAGAATATTGAAATATCATTTTGACCCTTCTTAGGTCTATGAAACTAGTATGAACCTTGTATTAGGGTTCGTACTTTCAAAGTAAGTTTTTAGGAGTTATAACTATCAATAATTCATGAAATTTGGTGAAAAGTTTGAGTTCAACATGCACAAAGACAATATAGTGTTTTAAAGTTGTTTAATTATGGATAAGTACATATGGGGGAGGACTGTGTGGTAGATAGGGTAGAAGGAAACCTAAAAACCTAATCTGAGAGTAGAAAGAGCTAAAAAAATTATCAAATAGTTGAACCAAAGCCTAGAACTTTGTGAATAAATGGGATATATTATAGGGTATCCATAAATGAGGTGTATTTGATGATTGAGTTCATACAAGAAGAGTCTATGATAGAGTAAGAGATAGTGTAGGATATGAGGATTATGTTGAGAAGTTAATTAGGGTTGAAAAGAAGTTAGAGAGAACTCAAAAGAGTTGAAGGAAGTTTGTTAGAGTCCTATTAAAGCCTAAGGAACTAAAGATAAGATTTGATCTAGGTTGTTATAAAGCATAAAGACTAGTAAGGGGGATAGTCTCAAAGTAAGAGAGATTGAATGCATTGAGTAAGGAGAATAGAATGAAGAGTTTAGTGAGACCATCCGAATAATGGTAGAGAATAAATGAGATGATTGAAATGCATATGTGAATTTGAAATGTGTGCAAGGTTCGCAAATAGAGATCAAGAAAAAGAAGAGAAAGTGAAAGATACATGGATATTATCAAAGAGCTTGGACAAGTAAAGTATGCAATAGTGCTTTGCATCATGAGGGATGGTGAGGGGCAATGAGGGAGTGATTATAAATGATTAGGAATGGTGAGGCTCAATAAGGGATTGATTATAGATGATGAGGGATGAGGAGGGAGTGATTAGGGATGATGAAGCAATGATTAGAGATGGTAAAGACCAATGAGGGAGTGATTAGACATAATGAAGGATGGTGAGAGCCAATGAGGGAGTGATTAGGGATGATGAAGGAGTGATTAAAGATGATGAGGGATGGTGAGGTTCAATGAGGGAGTGATGAGGGATGAGGAGGGACAAGGAATGATTTATTAGGGATGATGAAGCATAGTAAGGGTCAATGAGGGAGTAATTAGGGATCATAAGGGAGTGATTAGAGATGACTAGGGAAAATGAGGGTCAATGAGGAAATAATTAGGGACAATAAAGAATCATGAAAGAGTGATTAGGGTGTTGAGGCATGAGAAAGAAGTGATCAAGGATGAGGGAAGGATGATGAACAAGTGAAATTAACATAAAGTGGTTGTTTGATGTGTGTAGGTCATCAATGTGACCTATGCTATCTCAATCACATCAATTTACATCAATATCAAAGTGAGTGGTTTGAAAATTTTAATTTTGACAAACCTAAGACTCCTAGAAATGTCTAGAATCATTCTAGAAGGCAAAAAAACCTTAAAAATAACTACATGTTTACCAAAAATAGATATTAATTACAAAACTTATGTCCTAAAATACCTAGGTTTAATACTTAAACCTTGAAAATGCCTAAGTACTGACTTGATTGGATTTTCAAAAACTATTTTTTACATCATAAGGCATGAAAGTATGAAACCAACTATATCATATGCCAAGTGACCCTAATTTCTTATATTTACTAAAATAAATATAAAGTATAAGTGTATATTTATATTATAGTAAATATAAATTTAAAATAAATGTAACAATATAAATTTACACTTATACTTAATATTTAGAGTAGTAAATATAAGTTTACGGACAAAGTTGTCTTCACATGGAACTCCTAAATGCTCATGGAGTTAGTTTTAGACTTATAACAAATCAATGTGTACACATTATAGAACACACACACATTATTGTTTTTTAAATAATGTGTATGTGATATGGCTTGATAATTATCAATCCATAATTTCAATAACGTGATCACATTAATTAAATAACGTGATTATGTTATTTAATAACATGATTGTGTTACCTAAAATGTCCACGGAATTGTCTCCCAACTCCATGCACATACCCATATTTACTATTGATGTTTAGGTACCAGCAATGCAAGAATAAATGAATTCCATTCATAAGAATGATACTTGGGAACTTATAAAACTTCCACATGACAATAAGTGTATTGGTACTAAATGGGTATACAAGACCAAGTACAATAGTGATGGTAGTGTTGAAAGATATAATGCACGTCTAGTTGCAAAAGGTTTCACTCAAACATATGGCATAGATTATGAAGATAATATGTACGAATTGAAAGACAAGAGACCATTAGAATAGTGATTTCACTAGCAGCTCAAAAGAAATGGAGCATACATCACATGGATGTGAAAGGTGTCTTCTTTAATAGGTACGTAGAAGAGGAAATCTATGTATAATAGACATAAGGTTATTTATTAAAAGGTAAATAAGACCAAGTCTACAAGTTAAAGAAGACTTTGTATGGCCTCAAACAAGCACCTAGAGCATGGTATACCAGGATTAATGTATAGTTTTAGTAAAATGGATTTATAAGAAGCAAGAGTGAGCCTATTGTTTACTACAAGCAAGAAGGTAATGAGATCCTTATGATAAGTTTATATGTTGATGATTTGTTATAAATGGGCTATAATTTAAGATGAAGGATGAATTCAAAATTACTATAATGAATGAATTTCAAATGAGATATTTAGGTCTAATGTAGTACTTCTTAGGGATAGAAGTTCATCAAAGCAAAGATGACATCTTCATTTTTCCAATAAAATAATGCAAATGTTATGTTGAATAAATTCAACATGGTTGATTATAAACCAATCTCCACTCCAACTTTTCATGGAGTTATGTTATGTAGAGAAGATGGCATTGAAAGAGTTAATGAGACAACTTACAAATGTATTGTTGGAAGCTTAATGTTTCTAACTCACACAAGACGAGATATTATTTGTTCAATTTATTTTGTATCAAAGTATATGTCTGAGCCATCTAAAATTCATATGAAGACATACAAGATTATTTTGAGGTATGTGAAATGTACTATTAGTTTTGGTATTCATTATTATAGTAATAAAACATTAAAACTTGTTGGTTTTAGTGATTTTAATTAGAGAGATAGTTTGGATGACCAAAATTCAACATTTAGGAATTGTTTTTCATGTGATTTTGGTTTGGTTACATGGATCTCAAAGAAGTAAAGTTTAGTTGCACTTTCATCTACAAAATCAAAATATATTGTAGTCACTTTAATAGGTATGCAAATATTGTGGCTTTTAAATATTTTAGAAGAAATTGATGAAACATAAATTCAACCTACTGTGTTTTTTTGTGATAATGTAAGTGTTATTTAATATTTATTTGAAAACTTTCATAAATAATTTTAATTAGATATTAATTTTTTTAAAACTTTTCTATTAATATATGTGTAAGTTATCTTTTTAAATAATTATTATTTAATTAACAACATTTTATTTAATTTTTTTTTTGAATAATTATGTGGTATAATAAAACTCACAAACACTATAAACATTTGTTAATAAAAGAAAGGTAAAATAAACATAATTTAAATAGTAAAATAAATACAATTTAATTTATATTTAAAAAATTAAATATTAATTTTGATTAAAATATTAAGTATTATATTTTATATGCTTTAATATGATCGATAAATAGGTGATATAGACATCTTTTCATACCTTGAAGCTAATCTCCATGGGCAACCCCTATTTACCCTGTGGTTTATTTTCAATGAAATACTTTACTTGATTATGACTACTTGGGATTTTAGAGCACATTTACGAGATTTCAATATGTTCTCCCCCACCATTTATTATCTTCATGATGATTTAGTCTTTATTTATTTTTTGGTATTTTTTAATTTATATGTTTTAAAATTAATTTAATAATAAATTATTATCTTAATGATACATAGATTATTTTCATCAAATATTTTAAAATAATTTTTAATTAATATTTATTTTAATTTATTATTATTATTTATTTGTGACTATAATAAGTTAATGGTATAACAGAAAAAATATATAATTTTTTTGGTGCATGTTTCAATAGACAACATGTATATAGAATCACAGAATTATATAGAATGTCTTCATCTCAGCGCATATTTTAGAAACAAACATATAGCAAATTATAATGATGAAAAGGTGTACATCTAAATCAATGAGTTCTTTTGGCAAAGTAACCATGAGTAAAGGCCATCCACACTGTCAAAGTCACTCAAGGCATGATCCTAGCCTTAACTATTTGACTCTCCGTATTGGGTACCTAAAAGTATTTGTACCCTAGTAGATATATATAAACAACCATCAGCCTCACCAATTAGACTACAACCCTTTTAATAAAAACTTGTAAAATAAAAAAGTGACTCGATTAGAACAATGAGCCTATTTTTACCTCTTGAAATATATGGTTCTTTATATATCTTATATTAATTGAAGTCACTCCATTAAAAAAAAAAAACAATTAGAATAACATTTTTTAATTGAAAATCCCAATTTTATTAATAAAAATGAATGTAATATAACATTGATCATACATAAAAATGGGTGGACAATAAAATCATACCTTAAAATACTGATGTCACATCATGGCAAGCCATGAGAAAATAGTCAAATCACATAATCAAATTGGTTGTACATCATATTCATAAATGTTGATCAATCAAAAATGATGTATAACATAACATAGAACCCCAAGCCATTAAGTAGTAGCAATAAATACAGCAGTCAGAAGAGGCAGAGAGGGTAGACTATTTGACTTATCTTTGCTATTATTTCATGGAGGATCCACAACATCAATAATGGGCTCCCACCCATCACTTTATTGGTTTTCTTTAGTGACTTTTACTTGTTGGGAGGGCAAGATAACAATATTCAAGGGAGGAAATGTTTTCTAAGGAGGAATGACCAAACTATTATTATCATTATTCCAAAGCTTGTCAAAAATGCCACTGCATGGGGATGTGACAATATGGAAAAGAGACACAACCTACTTATGGAGCATCAATGTTGAAATCCTTGGGCTCAACCCTAAGAGGGTGACCAGTGGCGTGGGAGATCCAAAGGCTCATAACTCATAGAACATGAACACTCCCCTAATGATCCAAGAGGGTCTAGAGGTGTACCACTTCCAAGAGAACCTTATCCAGCTGAACTTGAATCTGGAGAAAAACATCATAAATGATAGCAACTCTATTATTCATGGAGAAAAATCTTTCTATGGCTTCATTATTAAATAAAAAAAAATCATAGCTTTCTATATATGAAAAAATATACGAACATGAAAAAACTAAAAAAAATATTTTATCTTGTAGGTAACATAGTCAAGTCACCAAGAAGAACCATTTTATAGGTGGAGAAATATAGAATAAAGGATTAAAAAATTGTATGAATCTATTCATAGGATGACTGAGCATGAAATAAAAAACATAATAAATTATTTAAAGTATCGGCTTAATGACAAGTAGGGAAAATTAGGTTTGAGACCCTAAGGTTCTTAATATAGTTTCCAACCTTCATACCTTGGTAAATAATACAGAAAATAAAATGAGCTTTTTTGGGCTCAAAGTGGGCTTTCCATAGATTTAAAAACCTTTGATCCCAAATTGCATCAAGAGACATTAACTTCCATTGATGGTTAAGGGTTTAACTCTGAATATGATGCGTAGCTAAGAGTTGACATCTAATCTAAGGGTTATATCTATATAAAAGAGTGGTTGTAGGCCACTGTTGGTCTCACCACCAAGAGACTCTATTAGAAACACCAATTTGATGAAGGCACTCATCAATTATGGAGTTTTTAATTTCTTGTATTGACTCCACATCCTTAGGTTTGAGTTGGTACTTAAATCTCAGCATATCCCATGGGCACCACTCTCTATAAGTTTTGTAAAAAATGTCCCCAATGGACATGATTCCTTTTTGAAGAGATCAAGCCCTTTAATCCAAGAAATAATAGATAAAAAAACATTACAAAAATTTAGGATGGATGACCACCAGATGTAATTGGAATTAACCAAGAGACTAGTTCTGAATCCATCCTTGATCTATATGAGGTTGGGTTTGAGAATATCCTTAGTTTTCTATTTGATTTTAACAACAAAGGTGCCACCTACCTAAATAGCGACATGGGGAAGGAGAATATTCTGTAAATCAAGACCTTTCCAAGCCTTTCAAATAAGAGGGGTTTCTTGGGCAACATGATGTTTTAAAAATATCTTCCATGCATCATTCCTTTCAAGGTTTCTAATTATTCATTTCATGCTTAACATGTACCCTTGAAGCCTAATATCAATGAGACCAAGGCCCCCCAGCTTCTTTAGGTGTATAATAAATATCCTAGGGGACCCTATGAAAACTCCTATAACCTTTTGAGTTGGCCAAAAGGAAATCCCTCAATAATATATCTAATTTAGCATATGTTGCCTTAGAAGTAGCCCAACAAAAAGAGTAATAGATGTGAGTAGTATCCACCACTTTAAAGAACATTTGAAGCTTTCCTATAAAGGAAATAAGCTTGGTGATCTAGTAAGATATATTTTTCTCAGCCCATTATACAACATAAGATTAAATATCAATAGGGGAAGCCCTAAAGGTAAATGGAATGCCAAAAACATAAATTGTACACATGGCATGATTCATTTCCATTTATATACTTCTAGCCAAGGATGTTTGGGGGAAAGAGATTGCTTGTAGCACTAATTCTTTTCCCATTAAATAGAGATCCTAATGTTAGACAAAAAAATTCAAGACATTCCATGGCATTCCAAATATAGGCACAATCCTCTATAAGAGCAAGAAATTAATCATTGTGAAGTGCCCATTAATGATTTTTTGGCCATACGAGGGGATAAAAATGCCTTTCACCAAGTCTATAAATAAGCATTTTGCTAAAATGTAGATGAACCCTTTGGAAACTAACCTATATAACAAGGGAGCCAATGGACAACCTTATCTTATAGAGATAAAGAATCCCAAAAGTATGGGAATTGTCTTGATTAGTGGTAATTCAAGATCTGACATTCTAAAAAATTATGTTAACAATATGAAAAAAATGAGAGTTAGAACCCAAAGCTTGAAGAACAAAAATAATAAAGGGCCATTCAATTTTGTAATAGAATTTTTTAAATTCTACTTTCATAAACATGGATTTTTTACTAGAAACCTTATCCCATTACATACCTTACTAAAAAATAATTACATTGTCTAAAATAAATATGTTCTAGATGAACCTGGTACACTTTCATATAACAATGAGGGGAAGGTGTCTCAACATGAAAGTAAAGCCTTCGATAATGGTTTTAAAGGAAACATTTAGAAGGGTTATTGGCCTTCAATTCATAATAAGCTTATGATATCTAGTATTTGGTATGAACTTGATGTTTCCCTTATTAATGAGGGTTCTTAAAGAATTAGAAAAACCCACTTTAGAATATACATTATGAGGATCAAGATCCATAATATCCCATATGACTTGATAAAATTCATAGGGGAAATTGTCATTCATAAGATCTTTATTATAGGCCATCTACATGGTCTCATCCTTGGGATCATGTAAAGAAAAAGGTCTATCATAGACAACTCTTTGGGCTTCAAACAACTTTCAAGGGACATCTTGAAGACATTGTAAAAGTGTTGCTTCATAGGTTAAACAGGATGGTTGGGAAGAAAAACCATCCTCGTAATGATGAACAAAATGCTTGCAGAATGTTTGAGAGTTTGGTAAGCCTGAAATTAGAATACTTAATGAATTTAATCTTGTTTATATATTTTTTAGAATCAAGAAAGGTAAAAAATTATGCAGTGACCCTATCCCCTATTCTCAACCAATTAATGTAAGTTTAGATTTGGGCTCCCCTAGCCTTGTATGTTTCCTCAAAATTAAGCTTGTATCTCCATAAGGAAGCTTGAATTTGAATATAGGTAGTGCAAAGAGCATGATCAAGTTCCTATGAAATCCTATGAAATTTATAATATAACACTTCAAGAGCATGTTTTTGAAATATGGTTATTTTCTTATTATACAGACATAGAAAGGTAGTAGTCCAATTAATAACATCTGATCACCAATCGATCCAACCTATATCTCCCATGGGTTTGAGAACCAAGTTTCATATTCACGTCATATGTCTGAGGGTTTGACCATGGTTAAGATGTGTTGTGTTGAGGTAAAAGTGTGACTTACATATTTTGGTTTGAGGGGATCTCCAATCAATGTGGATGGGCTAGTGGTATGAGAAAATAGTTGTAGGTTTTGAGTCTGGAGGGAGTAAAAAATTAGCTCTAAATTATTTTAAAAATTAAGCTAGTGATCATCCAATATGACCTAGAATTAGTAGTTGTTAATATAGTATTACTATAAGTGTGACTGATGACTAAATATGTACTAAATATATTGTAAAACTTGATGGTTTTGATTTTTGAATATCTATAGTAAACATTATAAAATAAAATAATGTAAAACTAATTTTAGAAATGAATTATGGTGTCACACTTTTTCACCCTATTTTATTAAGAAACTATGCTAAGTCTAGCTAGTTACAAAGAAGTTGCATGACAAAGCATGAAAATTTAAAGTTATAAATAAAATTATTATAACACCTTGTATGCAATAGGCTAATATATATATATATATATATATATATATATATATATATATCCTACTTAGTAAATTCAACATTAGATAAAGTAATCAACTAACATCTATTTAGGTATTTTTTATATCAGGGGGCATGACCAAATTAGATTTATTAAACCTAACCAAGGGATATCTTATCAAACAACACTAGAGAAGAGGGTTCTAGATTCTCTACTCAAATAAAATTATGCAATGACACTAGCTAAACCATATAATACATAAAATAAAGCTAATATAGTGATCGCCAAATATTGTGGCACAAAAGGGGATGGTTTAACATAAACAAATTATTGAAGAATCATGGTAGGAAAATGGGGGTCAAGATCACCTAATATGGATTTGGAAAGCAAATAAGACCTTATAGGTATACTAATGTTAAGTAGAGGTAATTTGAGAAAGCAGTTATACATTCAAAACCAATTACTTTGTGATATGTGTGTGTGTGTGTGTGTGTGTGTGTGTGTGTGTGTGTGTGTGTGTGTGTGTGTGTGTGTGTGTAGACACACACACACACACACACACACACACACACACACACACACACACACACACACACACACACACACACACACACACACACACACACACACACACACACACACACATTTTGAAGGATTTTGGTCTACTCTTGAGATACAATTGGTAAAAAACATTGAATGGATATATGGAAATAGACTTTTCACACATGAACCTACCTTGGAAGAGAACATCTGATCATATTAGGGTTGAATGAGAACTAAAACCTAAATATGCAATCATTGAATATAATGATGAAAATTAGATAGTTAACTTTGCTTAATCACATGTAAGAGTTTACACTTTCACAATGAAATTTGATAATAATTAACAAGAGTTTCGATGTCTTTCATAGTTGTGGACCTCATATTTGGATGGGGCTCACTCCAAATAAGGCTCTATTTTAGGTATAACTTTGATTGACCCTAATGGGAATAAATACATTTCTACTTTCAAACTATAGTTCTCATCCACAAACAACCATGTAGAGTATGAATCTTTGATTTTAGGGTTATAGTTCACATTAAATTACAATGTCAAATAATTTTTAATGTTTAGAGACTCAGATCTAGTTGTTAATCAAATTATAAGTGCATACCCATGTAATCTATTATGTCTAAATAAATATAAGTAAAAGGCTTTGGATATAATTGAATCATTTAAAACATTCAATATAAAATCAATTACAAGAAGAAAAAAAATTAGAAAATAGATTATTTAGATACTTTAGCAGTGAATTTGGCCTCACTTTAGGAGTCTGAAATGCATAATTTTTTTGTAAAAATAGTAACATGTCCTTCAGTCTTTGATAATGTTGACAATTTTAGGTATTTGATGACTACTAGTAGATTAAACAATTCATGGGTAATTATGGTGTTTTTGAGTATCAGATTATTGATGAAAGAGCTTTTGATCCAATGAAAAAATAAGAAAGTAAAGATGATTGTATCATTCATTTGAAATAAAATAGAATACCTAAAGGAATGGTGTCACTGGAAATAGTCTTTAACATAGACCACCTAGATGTAAAACAAAAGCAATATGAGACAAGTGGATATGATTTTTCCAAGGTGAATATAGGAACAAATGAATATCCCCAACATATCAATAGTGGATTGAGTGGTTCTGAGTAAGAAAAATAGAGAATGAATGAATTATTGACATAATACAAAGATGTGATTACATGGACTTTTGAATGCTTAAATATTTTCAATCCTAGGGTTATCACACATACTACCACTTAGAGAAGGAGATAAAACTTTCATTTAAAGACATAGACCGAATAATCTTATTCTATAACCTCTTATTCATAAATAACTTCAAAACCTATTAAATGCCAAAATCATATTTCTAATCAGATATACTACTTGGGTAGCTAACTTAGTTACCATGTGAAATAATAATGGTGAAATTAGATTTTGCATGGATTTCATAAATCTCAATCGAGCTTTGGAAAAGGATAATTATCTATTATCTTCCATAGATGAAGTGGTTTAGATAATTAGTGGGTCTAAAATGATGTCTTTCTTAGATGGATTTTAAGGTTACAACCAAGTGTTTGTAGAAAATTTTGATCGAATGAAAGTTGCTTTCAATACTAAATTTAGAAACTTTTGCATACAAAAATACCTTTTGGACTTATCAATGCAGGTTCTAATTTTTAGCATGCCATGGATTTCTATTTTCAAGGATTCATTGGTGAATGCATCATTATTTACATGAATAATTTAACTATTTTCTCTAAAGATAGGGTAGATAATGTGGACCATTTGTGAAGATCATTTAATATATACAAAAGGTATGGAATTTCACATAATCCCAAGAAAATTATTTTTGGAGTCACAGAAGGTAAGTTACTTGTTGGAGAATCAACCTTATTTGGGTCCTTCCTAGGTTTATAAGATATTTTTAAGTTTTAATTATGTAAGTATTTATCTTATTTATAAATACACTTTTTTCTTACCTTTATGAAGTTTCACTCAACTTCCTAGTTTATTTATTGGATATAGAATTACTTGCATGTAACTCCGTTCTTCCTACTTGGCACACACTTCCCTCCACTCTCTAAAAGAATAGGCCACAAGTGGCACACACAAAAGAGGCTTGTAAGATAATCATGGGGTTTCTTATAACTCCCATTATTTTCTTCTTAATCTATAAAAGGGCCTTTAATCTTCTCTTTTCTCACTAGAATCTCATAGATCACTCTCTTCTTATCTTTTGTTATTGATTCAATATTGTACTTGTGGAGATTTTAGTAGCAATACTTATAATAAGATTGCATGGATTTTTCTCCAATGCATTTGCTTTATCCCATAAAATTTTTATCTCAACTTGTAGTTTGCAACTTGAGAGTTAACTTAGTTTCTTCCTTATTTTCATTTCTACACTTTCAACATTATTGATAAACGTTGTTGGCATAAATAATTTCATGGTATCATAACTAAAGATTTTTAATGATGCTTTTTTGAATAACTTATGTAGATTTCGAGATGAAAAAAAACAAATTTTTTTGCTAACATTCTAATTTTTTTATAGCTTTTATACGCTGTCAAACATGGTTCTTTCACCATTTTTCTTCTAGATTGGTTAATGCTAAAAACCTGCTTAGCTTCATAAAAAATATTTTCTTTGATTCTTGTTTTCAATATCTACACTTTTGGTTCTTTAAACCTTTGTTCTGGGTACAATTTTCTGTCATTATTTTTCTTGGGTGGATTTTCTATATTCCTATAGCGTCACATCTTACCCCTTCCTAACACTATAGGTACAATTTATTTTTATTTTTAAATTACTATTTCTTTTGAGCTACTAATAATGATTTTTACTCTCTTTTGTGCTTCTTTTTTTCCCCTCTGGCCAAGCATCATTCTCGCATGCATTAAGTATTTTTTTAGCCAGCTATGTGTTGGTTTTTTAGACTTTAAGTTCTATCTTGAGTCATTTTTTTGTTCTTTCATAAATGTTTTTTGCTAACTATTGACTGAGTGCAGCCAACTGAATGCTAAGTGATGCGCTTTTAGGTATGCATTACTCCACTTATGCTTTTCTAGTGCTTCAGATGCTCCTATTCCATTTGGCTTTAGTGCTTAGTTATTTTTTGGCTTGTGACATTATCTTTCTTCAAGCGAACTCGTTACTTTATTACCTCAGCTTCACTTTTATAATTAGAATTCTTTGTTATCATTCTTAACATAATATTATAAATGATTTAGTCTACTTCCTATGACATTTTGGTATGCATGGGTGATTTACATGACTTATTTTTGAATTACTTGACTTTATTATTTAGATTGGCACTTTTGCATTGTAATACATTACATTTCCTAAACATCATTTAAGTTTTTAATTGAAACAAAAAAAAACTTTGCTTAGTCATTTTTTGTTTGTAATTTTACTTTTATGTAAAGTGCAATCTTTTTTATTGAGTATTTTTGATGTCCTTTCTTAAGTGGTAGATAAACAATCCACCAAATTATCATTGTTTGTGGCTTCCTATGCCACAAACCATTTTTGGTTGCTTAAAATCCTTAGTTCTTTTCATTTACCATTTTAAAGCTTTTCATAAATATTCAAAGGTGGTTTGGATGCTCTTTGATTTTGACAACAACATAATTGGGTTAGTTAATGTTTATGCTTCTAATGATGCTATTAAGCATACCTTATTGTGGATATGGTTGTTTGACTCACTCCCAGATGCTCACTAGATTTTTTGTGGTGATTTTAATATGGTAGAATCACCAGAAGACAAAGAAGGGAGGCTTCCCATGATGTGGTGTGTAGGAGAACATGAGGCATGGTTCTATCTGTGTAATAAAATTGAGGTGTTTGACCCCAATCACCATTGATCGAAAGATTCTCACTCAACCTGATTCACTTGGTCTAATTTTCACTAAGGTGAGGATAGGGTGCTCAGAAGGCTCGATCAGGATCTGTTGGCCAAACAAGATCTTTTTTATCTTGTGCCTCTAGAAGGCCAACTTATCTTTGTTATACCAAACACCTTTCTATCTAGCCATCACCCCATTTGCTTCAATGTTGAGTGGACTACTCCTCAAGTTCAGGTGTGTATCGCCCAATTTTACCTCAACACTACCTATCTCAAGCATAAACATTCCTTGAATCACATTGGTTGCATCTGGAATCTGGATTTAAGACCCACTGGGTCCACTTGATGGATTATGTGGTGGTCTAATTCTATCGAATGTACTTCCACTTTCCCTAGAATATATGGCAAATAGACTACCTCTTCTAGATGATGTATTCATCATGCCTCCAATCAAGAATTTATTAGAGCCTCCCGAGAGCTTGAAGCCTCACCTTTTAATGTAAAATTACAAGCTCACATAGCAAATTGTAGACACAAACTCCAAGTTGATGAATCTTACAATGCCAAAGGAGCTCAGCTACATGTAAGAATGCATTCGCTCAAACTAGGTGACAAAGTTACTAAGGGATTTTTTTGTCTTGCTTCAGTCTATACAAGTAGCCGATAGGATCAAGGCCATTAAAGGTGCAACTGGGTGCCTAACCAAATTACCTAAAGTGATATAGGAATTTTTTTCTCACTACCAAGATGTGTTCACCTCTCAACTAGATACTACTACTAGACAAGATGTTTTCACCAATTATTTGGGATTTGTTCTTTGTAAGCTTATAGAGGCCCAGAGAGTTGCTTGTGATCGACCTCTTAGTCTTAATGAGCTTAGGGAAGTCGTTACATAGATGGCCACTTGCAAGGATATTAGAATTGATGGGTTACCTTATGAGTTCTACCATTATTTATGGGACACTATGGGTCTTGACCATCATAAGGTTTATATTGAAGATTTGCATACCAATTCTTTGGGGACTCTCATAAATCAAAGAAATATTAAGTTCATTCCCAAAGCTAGAGACCCAGAAGTGCTGACCAATTGGAAGCCTATTACTTTATTTAATGTGTACTATAAGATCATTACGAAATATTTATTCCTTAGCATCAAACATATCCTTCCTCTAGTTGTGAGGAGTGAAAAAACTAGTTTCATTCAGAATCATTATATCATGGACAATGTGATAACTATTTCGAAAGGCATGGAGTGGGCTAAAACTTCCAATCAAAAAGCTCTTTTTGTCAAGATTGAATTTGAGAAAGCCTATGACCACATAGAATGGATATTTATCATGGCCATGTTGTACGCTCTTAGCTTTGGACCAAAATTTGTGCACACTGTTAACTTGATCTTTCAGGATGTTGGAGCTTGCATCACCATAAAAGGTGCCCAATCTCATTGATTTGAGCGATATAGATCAATTAGACAAGGTTTCCCACTTTCCCTTGCCCTTTATGTGCTTGTTGCAGAAGGTTTTAATTACCTTTTAGCCAAATATACTTCTAAGGGGCTGGTTAAAGGTATATCTCTTCCTACCTCAGATCATCAATTGGTTAATGGTCACTTTACAGATGACTCTTTTCTCACTCTCCAAGAAGATGAAGAGTCAGTTAGGAATGCTATATAATGCCTTGATATTTTTTGTTTGGCCTCAGGTTCTTCTATCCAATGGAAAATAATCCAATTCTATGATATTTTCTATCTCCTAAACCCCCTTGGCTTGAGGGTCACCAATGGCAATGGATCCTCCCAAGTGTTCAATTTAAATTCCTTGGCATCCTTTTGCCTTTCGGGCTTCCCATACTGATCTTCCGTCTTCTGTCATATAGAGGGTTGAAAAAAAATTGTCTATTGGATTTCTAAGCTTCTTACTCTGGCTGGGAAAATTTAGATATGTTTTAAGGTCTTGGCTGCTACTCATGTTTATTACTCTTCCTATTGGGCCCCTTCTAATGCCTCCTATGCCAAGTTGGAAAAGATTCTTCATGACTTCTTTTGGGCCAATTTTGAAGGCCATCAAGGGTTTAATAGAGTGTCTTGGGCCATTTGTTGTTGGCCTAAGGAAGCATATGGTCTTGGCCTTATTGACATTAAAATTTAGGGCATCACTCTCAGTGTTAAGTGGATTATAAGAGGTCTTAATGTAGATGAAGCTTGGAAGATCCTTATTAGAACCTACATTGCTCAAAGATCTCCTCTAGGTAGGAAGGCATGTGGGGTCTTGGTTTGCATAGCCTCCTCCTCACTCCTATGCCTATCAAAATCATTGGCTCTTTTGTCATACAAATCATATGGAAGGATTTGGAGAAGCTTAAGTCTCACCTGATTTGGGTTGGAGATGGATTCAGGAATGGTCTCTCTATTAATTCTCAATCTCTCTAGTAGTCCCATATTCTCAATTTCCATAATGTTCCCTTTGCCATGGTTCTTTGGATAAAAAGTCTTAGGCTTTTTAAAAAGGTTATTAAACACATTGGAGATCTTTTTTGTAAGATCTCTTAGGACTGGCTACATTAGAATGTTGTGAAAGCTAGGTTTCAGTTTAATAAAGAAGATAAAGAATCTCTTTTGGAAATTTGGAATGCCATACCTGATGAGTATCTGAACAAAATTGGAGTGTCCTCTCTCACCCCATACTAGAAGGATTGGAATTTTCCTACAACCACTCCTTTTTATCATTATGCCCCTAAGTTTGGATATAACCATCTTGCTCCTTAGCATATAGATATCGAGGCACTCAATAAACGTTGGATTCTTAACTCTCTTCACTATGTCTAGATAAGGAGATTTAATAATATATGGTGGGCTCTTTTGGAACCTAAGAAGCTCACTTTTTATAGTTCATTATGCATCATGGGCTCCCTGTTAGAGACCAACTCAATCATATGGGGGTTCCTAATCCCACTTGACATGCTTGTCACCACCGAAAAACCATTAAACACCTTTTTTGGTTCTATCACCATGCTCAGTCTGCTTGAAGATGGATTTACTCTCTTATTAAACCATTCAGACCTAAAATGTTTACCTAGAAAATGGATCTCTTGGGGGACTCTATCTTTATTCTTTTAAGATACAACATATTTTGGTAGATTTTTTGCACTGATATTTTATTTCAAATCTAGAAGTCTGGAAATAAATCTTGTTTTAATCATGAAGCTATGGAAGTTGGTTTTTCAATTTCTAACAAAACTAATGTGATATCTAATGTTACCCTTCAAATCCAGAAAGTGTGGCTAGAACTTCACCATTTACAGGAACTACTACATCATTGAGGTAATGCCCCTTGTGTTGTCAATTGGGAACCACTTGAACACACTCCTCTTCAGAGATGTGGTGGTGGAGTCAAGTGTTCTTGATCTCAAAGACATAGGACCCAGAGTCAGAGGATCCCCTCTCATTTCTCTCATTGGACATTTCCTAGTCATGGATCATCTCATCATGACAATAGTAGTAGAGGAGGCTGAGTGGCTCCTTAGTAGGACAAGTTCCCACACCTGACACTTGTCATTTCTTTACCTCGACAAAATTTTGAGTAGTTATAACAAACTCAAGGGGAAAAAAATGATGGGTGGGAGCCTCTTACCTTGAATGAGGATCCCTTAGCTAACGGGGGGTGGGGAGGAAAGCCTCAAGACCCTCCACCACCTCTGCCACTTGCTACCATGTTTGTTGTTGTTGTTTAAGGAATCATTTTTTAGGTTATGCTTTATCTTTTTTTGGTTGTTAGTGTACACATGTTAGACATTTTGACTGGTATGACCTTATACTTACTTCTACATCTTTCTCAATATTTATATAACCCAGTGTAGTTTTGGGATGTGACTTTTCCATCTATCTTTTTTGTATAAGTAGCTATATTTTATTTTGTGAAGTCTTTTTTTATTTAATAAAATGCACTTTTCAATTTAAAAAAAATTCAAAAAGAATACATGATGTGGCTTTATGTGGTAAATATGTTTTGATTTATAACATACTATTTCAAACTAAGCTAATTTGAGATTTTAACCATAGGGTTAGTGGATTTGTTTAAATAAAGTTTTTAAACTTTCTTTGATTTATTTTAGAGTATTAAACTTTTATGACAACGTTTTAAACAAAGAGTGGAATCTTTTTTAATGATCCATTTTTTAAAAGGATTTGATATAAACAAAAGAGTTTTCTTTTATATTTGACACGTCGTTCTAAAATTGAAAACCTTTTTAAGGCATTTTTTTAATAAAAAATTCAAAGTATTTAAAAATAAATATAAAATATAAAATTAAATAATTTTTATTTTTTCCCAAGATAAAGGCATTTCGGTATTTCGGTGCAAATTACTTTTTAAAGTTAATTGTTCTAATAATTTTATTTTTAAGTAATTTTATTTTTTTATTTTTTTATTTTTTTTAATTTTAAATATTTATTTTAATTTTGATTTTATAAATTATTAGTGTGGATTTATATTTACAAGTTAATTTAAAGCTTATCTATGTCACATTAATCTATTTTAAGCTTTATTGGATTTTTTGCTAGCTTAAAACTTATATAATTATTTGAAATGTTTTTCAAATTAGCCATATTTTTAGCTTATAATAAGGTTAAACATCAAAATAAATTTAAAAATGATGATATTATTACTCTTAAATATCAGATTGCTTTTAAAAATGAGACTATAAATGCTTTACAAACCTGTTTTCATGAATGAATATACACCATGCAATTACCTATTACTCAATTAATGCTAAATTTACATATTTTACTAATGTTAATATCTCTAATATTGATGAAATTAATTGTGCTTTTCAAATGCCTAAATATTCTTTGAACACTTCTTCTACCAACCCCAGTTTAAAAATTATGCATAATATGGGCTATTCGGGTGGTGCACTTTGTAAGTATGAAGATGGTATTATTCAACCTATTTTATCTATTTCTAATGCAAATTGTAAAGGTCTTGGTTTTAATGATTTACTTGTTTCTATTACAATATCAGAATCTTATTGTCCTCCTCATAGAAGGACTTATAATGATTTTTTTAATTATTAAATACCGCTTTTAATGCTCATGATTTAGTTAAAAAATTTAGACTTTACATGAATTATGAAAAATATGGGCATTGTGTATCTAAATATTAGAAATTATATCTATGGAAATTTGTGGTAAATCCATACATAACATATTATATTTTTGAAAATGACTAAATCTCCTACCTCTAAATGTAAAACTATTTGAATTCGTAAAGAAAATGAATCTTATAAAGACTTTGATGTCTTATTATGATAATTCCTCTAATGCTTCATGCTAAATATCTTTTACAAGTGATACATCTTCTTTGTCTTAGTTTTCATTAACTCAAATCTCATATACATTCCTTATTTTTTATTGCAAAGGATATATATTTTATTCAAATCTTTTTTACTACCATTTTTTCATGCAGGTATTAACACTTTATGATGGAAGTTTTCTTTTTCATATTTACCTAGTTGTATATATACTTTTATTACATTATGTATGTAGATTGTATTTTTGTCTTATGGTTACTTAACTTGAAAGATTGGTGTTAACATGATGTCTTGTAAGTTTTTTGGATCACTACTCTTTGTTGGTATTTGTTCCGTTAAAGATCCATCATATTGTCTGAAGAAGATTTTTAGAGATTTTTGGTGATCATATTTTCTTCCTTGTGATTTTTGGTGGCACTTTCTCTTATTCTCTAAAATTTTATATTTCCTCTTGAAGAAAGTTTCTATTAAGGGGGATTATTATGTAATTTCAACTCTCTTCTTCTTTATTAAAACTTTTGTCTTCTTTTGTAACTTAAAATTAAGTTTCAGAGGGAGGGTTGGAGAATTAACCTTATTTAAATCCTTCCAAGATTTATAGGATTTTTTATGTCTTAATTATGTGTGTATTTATTGTATTTATAAATATATTTTTTTAACCATTATGAGGTGTGACTCACCACTTTAATCTACTTGTTAGATTTAGAGTTACTTGAATGTAAATCCCTTCATTCACTTTGGGCACACTTTCCTCCATTATTTAAGGGAATAGGCCACAAGTGGCACACACAAAGGAGACTTGTAAAGTAATCATATGGCTTCATGTAACTCTATTTCTTTTATTGGTCTATAAATTAACCTCTCCTCTCCTCTTTCCTCACTATAATCTCATATCTCTCTCTCTTTTTCTCTTATGCTATTGATTCAATATTGTAGTTGTGGACATTTTGGTATCAATATTTTTAATAATTTTAAGTGAGTTTTATCTGATGCGTTCAGTTTATTATTTTAAAATCTTGTCTCAATTTTTGGTTTACACCTTGAAAGGTAACTTAGTTTCTTTATTATTTTTATTTCTATAATTTGAAAATTATTGATAAATGTTCTTGGCAAAAATACTTTCATTACTAGTCTTTTAATCACCAAATGAATGTATTTTTATTGACCTTTAAAGAGTTTGAAATATTTATAAAATTACATATCATAATAGTAATAAGGAACTCAAGTCTTTATTTGGTAACATAAATTCCATTCAAAAATTCATTTCAATATTTTTAAAGATTATAAAACTATTGAATGATATGTTAACATAACATACAAAAGTGGAATGGATAAATGAAGTAAAGAAAACATTTTAATATATCAAAAGTGCCATCTCCCAAGCTCTAATTTTGATTATCCCAAACTTCACCGAAGGACGTATTTGTATATTATTTTACATCATAATACACTATAGCATTTGTGCTCACTCAAAAGGTTGAATACAATGAATATATTATCACTTTCATGATTACCAACTTGAAGGATGTAAAATTTAAATATTCGATGATTGATAGTCAAATTTATGCTTCAATCAAATAGTGAATAAATTTAGGAACTATATTTTGTGAATTAAGACATACGTCATTTTCCTAGACAAGGTTGTCAAACTCACACTTGGATAGAATGAGATAAGTGAATGAAAAGGTAAATAAATGGCCAAATTACAAGATTTTGACTTAGAAATAAAAGCTACCAAAATGGTATGAGGATAAGACATTATTAAGTTAATCACATATAATGATCTATTTATTTCCATTAAGCAAGCCAACTAATCAT
Source organism: Torreya grandis (assembly GCA_037957365.1). Taxonomy (NCBI): domain Eukaryota; kingdom Viridiplantae; phylum Streptophyta; class Pinopsida; order Cupressales; family Taxaceae; genus Torreya; species Torreya grandis. Next base: position 463,046 of record JARHVA010004150.1, on the reverse strand, counting down.
AAAAAGATGGTGATGATTGGTAAACACAAACTATTCACTACCTACTCATAGGTACATGTCCTCCTATACTAAAGGAGAATAGAGAAGAGAACTTAAGTTCAAATCAACAAAATATATGATTAAAAATAGAGTGATGTATCAAAAAAATGAAATAATATATTTAGGGTGTGTTTATAAAGAAAAACCTACAGATATCCTTGACAACTTTTATTAGAATATAGGAAGTGTACATCCCTCAAGGAGTGGTACAATTCATAAAATCCTAAGGATGGGATACTAATGCCCTGTTATTTTCAAGTATACATGTAGTCATGTTAGAACATGTCACCAATGTCAAGTATTTGGGAAAAGTGAAATGCATGGAATTATTCCTATGCAACATGTGATTCAAAGATGCCCTTTTGCACGATGGAGTCTATATTTTTTAGGGGTAATTAATCCCAATTCATTAGATGGACATAAATTTGTGCTAACAAATACATATTATTACATGAGATAGATTGAAGTAGTTTTTATAAATAACTCTAGAGCACAATATGTAATCAAATTATTTGAGGAAAATATTTTAATCAGATTTGGAACACTAGTTTATTTAGTGTGTGATAATGGCTAACTTTTTAATATACAAAATTTACTAAGTGGGCCTATAAAAATCATATTATTGTTTAATTTTTATTCAAATTATTATCCAAAATAAAATTAAGTTAATAAATCTACCAATAAAATATTTACTGATATCATAAATAAATCAACAAAAATTAAACCAAGATAATGACACTTATTATTCAAATTTTCACTATGTGCATACAAAAATAGACATAAACATGGTTTAAAATCTCCACATTTCCTATTGGTATAAGTAAAACAACCTATTTTCCACATTAATCTAAGGTTTCAAACATACCATTTTATACAAGAGTATATGTAAAATGCTTACAAGATTAAGTCTATGTTACTAGACATTATTCAAATGGAATTTACATAAATATAAGATTTGGAGAAATTTAGTAAACATTTGGAGGTTCTCAAAAGATGTTTTGACAAAAGATCAAAAATCAAATTTTTTTAGGATTTTAGAGTTAGTCTTTCTATGGGATAAAGTACATGAGAAGAAAGGACATCATGATAAGTTTAGTCAATTATGGATTGGACCATATAATATTTCTAGAATTTTGAGTAATATTTATTTTCAATTGAAAGACATATAAGGTAAGGTAATGAATTCACTTCTCCATTTAATGGATAGTTATTAAAATATTATTTTATAGTTGATTTAATTGGTAACATTTCAGAATGACTATGAGTTCTGATTTAGTAGTAGGGGTAGATTATATTCCTATCTACATTCTTAGATTAGATTTTCTATTTTCTTAGAATAGATTTTCTACATATTTAGATTAATTTGTCTTACTTTCTTGGATTAAATAGTTGTGTGTTTCAATAAGGCAATTTTGACCACTTGTAGATAAATTTCCAAAATTCATCTCATAAGGTAGTTAAACACGCTTATAGATATTCATGGTCTTAATTATTATTAATTTGGGTCTTAAAATTATGGTACATTTCATGAATGGATAAAAAGTTTTATTCATATTAAATTAATTTGTCATATTATTTAAAGTTACTTTGATATTTTCATGCAATTTTTAAAAAGACTTCTCATTTTGAAAGACTAGTTAAACATTTACATGCATAAAATATTTTTGAGATATAATAAACATTGAGAAAGACCAAATATTAGTGAAATATATTGTTTATAATTATGTTTATTCCTATACACCCATCCAATGGTGGTTCCCAACCATTCTTCAAAGAAAGTTCTACAAAAAATAAAACTCATAGAAGAAGGGAGATTCAATTAATTTATACCAAGGTTGTTGATGACTAGTTGACAGTAGGTATATGTTTATATTAGAATCAAAGGTATCTCTATAAGGTCTATAAATTTTTGGTTGGTAGAAGAGCAATCCTTTGCTTTCGATACATATGCAATTCAAAGTTATAATAAATGTAGATAAGGAAAGGCAAAGAAACCTCAGTGTTACTTTTAATATTTTTCAAAACTCTCATAACAAGGGAAAATAATCTTCACCTAATAACACATGATATAGAAAGTGATAAGGATTAATATGTTTCATGACTATGTTAAAGTCTCTTTTTGTTCTCTGATTAGTTTTTTTCTTCCTTATAAAATTAAATTTATGTTGTGATAGTAAAGCGAGAAATTATGGGTTATCAAATACTCAAGATAATTTTTCCATTGAGTCACCATTTGTTGTAACCAACATGCCCCATTTAAATAAATAAATACAAATCCTTTTTAGCTTAAAAATCCTGATTTTGGTTCTCATCAATATATAAATTTACCCTAAAATAATTTTAGTTGCAAACATACCAAAACCTAAATGTTGTCATTTATGAATTAATTTTTAATTTTTTTCTTAAAATTGAGGAAAAAATTAATTGGAAGGTTGGTTTGCATTTAAGTTTGAATTATTTTACTAATTGAGTTAATAATTTAATTTTTGATGTTATCAGGATTTACAAGTTAGAATTGGTGAACATGTATCACTCACTCATTTAAAATTTGAGGACCATCAAAATACATTGAATATAAAACTACTTTTAGAATGTTTCCTAAGTTAGTTTTTTCCACAGATGTACAAATTTGTGCATTATTAGTCTTCATCAAATAAATTTAATTATTAAGTTCTACGACCAATGAACTACATGATATTTGGCCATGCATATTCATCTTTTTGGGTCATACTTCTCATTTTAGGGTTTTATGTTTGAAAAAGAAATGACCACCAATGTAAGTGAGATATTTTAATGAGTATCAATATCATATGATCATGAAATTAAAGATAGAAAGATAAGATTCAAAGATAGGCAACTGAGTGACCAAATGAGATCAATCCACATGTCATCATCATGTTGCATAGAGGCCAATAAATAAAATGACAAACCTAAAGATACAAACCAAGAAATGTAATAGTGTATTAAAACATGTCAACCTTTTCATAGTCATATTAAATGTGTCATTTCCATTCCATGTTAGTCATCTACCACATGTCATGCCATGTGTCATCATCTCAATGATTCATACACTGACACAACTTGAAGACATAAAGGCAAGCATAAATCAATAAATAAAATGAAGATATGCCACATCTTTCAATGACATAATAAGATACAAATAAAAAATATAAAGGTCATGATTTAATGACATGGAGACAACTATAAGAGAAAATTGACACATTAAAACTAAAAAGATGACTAAGAAACCAAAAAGAGAAATAAAGTGTCACATGTCAAATAAACCCATGAATGCTTAAATAATAAAATAATGAATTTATAAGGTAAGCAAATGGGCTATATAACATGCCCAAAATTCAAATCGAATTACATCCTTTCATTTTTAAATTGGGAATTGCTATCCAGAGATCCATATCGACTAAAATCCCTATTTTTTGAAAATAATCAAAGAGCTTAGTATATTCAATAATGGAAGCTAAGGAAATTCAAGAACCAACTCTTTTAAATGTTCTACTTTTGGAACTAGACAAGAGTTCAAGGATACATAATTTGACATACTACTTTGACCAATGAATTCAAAAACTATTTTGAAATTTATGCAAATGTCAAGGAAATTTAACCATATAAGGACAAGTACAATTTGACTCTTGATTAGATGCAAAATAGATATGACTTGCTATCATTAAAAGTTGTTAGCCTTCACAAAGTGGAAGCTAAGAATAAATTATTCCCCTATGCTCACCTAATATTTAACTTATTTATAATAGACACATGTTTAAAAGACATTTTTTATTAAAATAATAGTACACTTCCAATGAAATTTATGTTCGACCTAGCCTTTGAAAATTTTTATAGACTGCCAAAATCAAGCATCCCTTACAACTAAAAAATAGCTAGTGAGGGGTTCAAAGATAATAGTGTTAGGGTTGTCCTAATAAGGTGAGATCATAATAATAATAAGTTTTCTCTAAAGAAGAAGGACCCACTTTCCCAATTAATACTCAATGTCATAATTAAAATGGTAATATTGAATAGGAAACATTGAGCCTGATATATAACTTGTGTGGATGAGGTTTGGGTCCCATTGATATCCACAATTTTTAAAGCAAGAGTATTCCACAATTTGGAAAAATCATAAGTTTCAATAAAAAAATACATAAGGTCATGCATGATTGAGAAAATAATAACTTTTATATGCTTTTGTATTTGGTAGATGCCATCTGTGGGACTGACAACCCTATCAGGACCTCTCCATGGGAGACAAAATGATCAAAACTTATTTATAATGACTTTGATAATTTCCATATCTATAAGTACATGGACCATACATAAAGGATAACTGGCACATTCTATCCCATGGTATAAAAATTAATGAATGGAAATCTAATGCCAAGATTGTCTACAAAAATAAATACACCACTCAAGTTATTGGGTGACTATTGTTTCTATCTAGACCATATAATTATTATAATTAAGGGTACACTAGTGGCCTCTTCCTGTTTAACAAGGCATGTGCCTAAAAATTTAGCAGAGCAAGATATAGATTAGCATCTATCTAACAGTGTGGATGAGTATTTGAGGAGGGCTATATTGGCCAAGTATCATAAGACACCCCTCAATATTGAGAGATAACATTTCTAAAATTGTTAATAATTAGCCCAAACCTCAAAACATGAGGGTTATTTCAAGTTTATACTAGCTAAATTTAGATTATGGGACCCCAAAAGGGTAATAATGTAAGATATAAATAATCTCCAGAGATAATTCAAGGAAAATTATGGACATTATGAATATGAGCATGATTTAATATTTTTGAATCTTGGAGATGATTTTAAAGTTTATATAAGGATGACGAATGTTAAGATGTCCACAAGGATTATTCATATGATATAATATTATCCATCTGTTATAATGGAGGATGCATCTAGGATAGAGCAAGAGGGAAAATTCCTTGAGCAAGCTGAGTAACCTCAATTAGAAGAAAAAATTGAGGAAGAAACTAATAAACAATTGAAATCAAGGGTCCTCAATAATGTTCCAAAGATAAAAGACATATGGAAATAAGATATATACATGTATAAACCAAACCAAAAATATCATGTCTTTTCATAGTCCTTTCATATGAGACTTCGACTGAAGAATATGAGCTTTGTTCACATTTAGCCATGTCTTTCCTTTTATTCATTTAGGGTCATGTTCTATTCTTGAGTCACCTTTTTCCTATTCCTAGTCATCCTAAGCCTTTAAAAGAGTCATTCCACCTTAGCCAAGTCAGGTTTGCTATCTTCTTCCCATCCCCCTAGGTCTTGGGATTGTAGGACAAGAGCATTGGGGTTAGAATATAACATAGATGCCACTAGTGTCCATTTCTAGTACTCTTGTCCAAGGTCATTTTGACATCTAATGGTGAATTTCTTTCACTAGTTGGGTCCCAACCCCTTTATTAGCTTCATCCCTAAGTTTTCCCATTTCGGTTAAATGAAAATAAAGCTCTCAAATTCAAAATAATGAATCTCATATATAAATAAATACATAAGGCATGTTATATCTATCACTTACTACTTGGTCACACTACATAATAAAAATTAGTCAATAGTATAGCTCAACATTATGCATCACACATAGACTTGCATGCTTGATCAAGAAATGGCCTAGGTGAAAGTCATTCTTGCATCTACCATGCATGTTGATTATGCATATTTCCTAAGGGATAAATACATTTTATTTGAGACCCTAGCTTGAGGGTTGATGTAGGCAATAATCAGGATAGTAGGGGTTCTAAATCATGTGATTATTCTTCCCCTAACCCAATTTTACCTCCTTTTGATTTTGATGCATTTATTGTTTGTATGTGTGTAGATGGATACAAGGTTTTAATATTTAAATAGACCTACAACAAGCTCTATTGACTTCCATCCCCAAAAATTTGATACATAGGCTCATACAAACCTGGCGAACAAAACTTAGAAAACTTAGATCCTTAGGACAATAATGATAGAGGTGGAATATAACACCAATGCTACTCCTGTTTACATTCAATATTACTATCTATTAAAAAAATGAAATCCAAATCCATGTCCCAGACAATATGCCAATCTTGTATCTCAATTTCCAACTCCTAAATCATCCATTTTAGCCCATTTTCAAATAAGTTTATTTCTCTTTCTCATATAAATTACTTGATAAAAATCTATACTTTACCCTATTAAACTATATTTTCCCCCTTATTCTAAACCCCTTATTACTTAGGAACTAAACACCAAATTCCTAACAATAATTAAAAAAATTGCTAAACCTGACTTACTTCGAACAAGCCTAAAACCCTAGCTACACTTAGGGATTTTCCTTCATATTTTGAGAAAAAAACTAATTTTAAAATTATAATTTTTGTATAAATTTTTATGAGTTTATCCAATTTAAAATTATTTTTAGAATTTAAAATTATTGTATAACTTTCAAAAATTCTAAAACCCTATCTCAAAACACTAGATTTTCAAACTAGGTCCTCAAACCTTAAGCCTCCCTCACAAATTTTAAAAAACTATTTGGGATTTTTTGCAAATTGTTTTGAGTTTCTAAAACATTTTCAAAATCTCAATACTAGTATTTATTTTAAACAAAAAGTCAATTTCAAATTTCTAATTTTTGTATACATTTTAATGCATTTATCTTATTCAAAATTATTTTTATAATTTAAATTATTGACATAATTTTCAAAAATTTAAAAACTCTACCTCAAAGCCCTAGATTACCAAACTAGGTCCTTAAACCCACGTTTTTATCCCTTACAATTTTTTGAAACATAGTTTGAAATTTTTACAAATTGTTTACTTTGTCAAATATAATTTCAAAATCTCTATGTTAGTAGTTATTTTTGCTTTTATTTTCTTAACAGTACTTTTACACACTCTTCTTGGTGAAAGAAATAAAATGGCTAATAAGGCACTTCTTCCCTCTCATCCCATAGATCAATTTTTAAAAATTTCTCATAATTATGAAAATAAATGGACAAATTTGTAAAATTTCACATTAGATAAAAATGTGGAAAATGATTTCATTTATAATGAAGATAATTACTATTATTCTGATGAGGAATATGGTGATATACAAGATAGTGAAGTACAATTAGATGCATCTTATTCTCTCAAACCTATCTCTTTTATTCCCTCTTCTAAATAAAATAATTTTGATAAATGGGAAAGATACTTTTCACCTCATTCCCCTATGCACAATGCACCAAATGAACAAATTAGTCATGTACTTCTAAGTGAACCTCTAGTTGGTGATGAGTTTATTCCATGTGAACCTAATCTCTCTCTCTCTCTCTCTCTCTCTCTCTCTCTCTCTCTCTCTCTCTCTCTCTCTCTCTCTCTCTCTCTCTCTCTCTCTCTCTCTCTCTCTCTCTCTCTCTCTCTCTCTCTCTACTTCAATGTTCAAATTACAATAATATAAATGCCATGGAATCAAATTGCCAATGCATAATTCAATTGATACATCTCATTTTATTAACTCTACTTTGTCAAAAGAAGGTCTAAATGATAACTCTTTTCCTCTTACTTTTCATGAAAATAATGCATGTATTTCACCCATGGGTAGCATAGATGCACATGATATTCCAATTTCAAATGATATTTTATTGCGTATTAGAAAATAATTAAATTCTTCTCTTACACCTCTTCTTAGTTACACTGAAAGTGATAATGAATATGATAGTGAACATGCAAATGAATATGAAAATGAGAGTAATTATGAAGAATATTCTAATTATGATAATGCATAGAACAAGATGATTATTATGCACATAGTGAAGAAGAATATGCATCTCATGTTTCTAACTCTTCTCTTTCTCCTCCTCTCAAAAATAATGCACTTCAAAATGTTGTTTCTACTTCTATGCATGATTCTATTTCAAATAATGCACATGTTAATGCTAATATCCCATATTCTACTTACTTAGACTATGATACACTAAAACATAAAGATACCAATGATTATTCCAAGCCACCCCTCACTACATTAGAACCCATTTCTCACTCTTCACCTAAAGATAATGGTAGCCCACATCCATCTAGTAAGGTACAAGTTACCATTACTCCCAAGGTTCAAGTCAGCACACCCACTCTTTATGATCCAATTGCTAAATGTAGCATTCCCATGGCTAAAATTAACAATAAAATTCAATGATTAAATGAACCACTTCAAGATGCTAATGTACCATCCCAGAAGGTTCTCTCTTTGATGTATACAATTGGTGAATTACAACACCAAGTACATCTCCTTACCTTAGAAAACAAGGCTTATAAGTCTTGGATGGATGTCAATGATCTAAATGGTAAACCAATTATGAATACATTCATAAAATCTTCATTTCCTAAGCATTTATAGATACCTTCATTGCCTCACTTTGATAGAACTAGAGATCCATTTATACACCTTCAAGCCTTTCAGAAGGCTTTGACATCTAATGTGAGTCCTTTGATTCTACTAAAATTATTCCAGTAGACATCAGTGGGGGTAACACAAAATTGGTTCTTTCATATACTCCGCATTGGATCCTTACACACATATGATGACTTAGATGAGGCATTTCTTAGACATTACATAGAAAACATTGGCCTTCAGGTTACATATGAGAAAATTATAACTTTACATTAGAATACTTCAAAGCGAGTTAGTGATTATATCTTACTATTCAAGAATCACATGTTACGATTGCTATACAAACTAGTAGATTTAGAAATTTAGCATATCTTTATTGAGGGGCTTCACCAACCTCTCCCTGAGCATCTACTATATCAGATAGAGTCCTCTTTCAGACACTTATGCTACATAGTTTTAGCATTCAAAATGAAATTGGGATTGATTAGGTAGATTTAGTTGATTAGATTACTCTAGATTTCATAGCAGTATCTATATCTCCTAGTATGCAACATCAACTATGTCCTAAACAAGATAGGAGACCACAACTAGAAAAGCAACTAGATAAGAACAAAGAGTTACTTTCTAGAGCACAACCTACAATATGCACTATATAAAACAACATCAATGCACCATTATACTTTGATTCAGATTAGGATAGCCAATCTATCATATTATTAACACTATTAGATAAGAGGTTAATCAAATTTCCTTCTACTCATCGATGAGATCCACATCTCCTAAAAAAGCAACCTCATCAACCCTCTTGTAGCTATCAGACATAGAGATAATGATTGTTATGGAATCAGAGATTACATTAATAGATGTGTTGATAATGGCATCATAGCATTTACACAGGGGGTACGAAGATTTCCTTCATCATGGAACTATAAACCTCATTTATCCATGACTAAGTCATCCCAAGACATTCCTTCATAGGAATCATTAGTCACTCATTATGAGAGAAATCCTAGTTCTATGATAGAGTCTCACAGGAGATCTCTTATTCCACCTATTCAAAAGGTTTGGAAACTAGTACATTGAGAACAAGCTACATATAACACTGTAGTTTTAGCAGTACATAGTGTCATTCAATATACATATCCAGTGGAGTCACAGGCACTGTAGTAGATCACTACTCATGAGAAATATTCACTACGATCATTTTTTGGGGTCTTATCTCATGTAGCAATCCAATACGGTTAAGATTAAATGAATGCATATCACAAAGTACTACTCATGAGAAATATTAACTATAGCTAGATTTTATTGGTCCTATCTCATGTAGAAATCCACTAAAATTAATATTAAATGAGACCCCATCACAAGTTTCATCTCGAGCTCGATCTATAGCTCAGTCATAAACATCAGAGTAGAGGCCATAGGGTATATGATTATGGATAGATTTCCCTTCTTCACAACACACAGTCCTTATTGTACATCCAATCAAGTTATATTTTAAAAAATCTCCACGTCCAACTATAGTTAGTACACAGTAAACAATATCATATACAAAGCATATTCCTACACAATATGAGTAGTATGGGCACTTGTTCAGTTGGCTATCAAATTTTAGATAGTGATACAACATAAAGTGATATGATGCATATTCATACTAGCATTAGTTTATAGCTTCACTTAGTAGGGAAACAATGGAGCCAAAGGTCTAGCTAGCCTTTGTATTCTTGGGCCACTCTTGGGGAAGTAATATTCACAATGTGCTATCTTACATCCCCACATACTAATAACTAATATCCCTCATTTTCAATAACTATCCATAGTGAAAATAAGCTTATCAAAAACCCAGATCTTACAAAATCCTATTTTACCAACATTTAACAAACTCAACCCATCCAAATAATTTACAACCTCAAACCATCTATATTTATCCTAGGAATTTCCTAATTTTAAAACCAACAAATTCTTTACTTACATACAATTTGAAATCAAAAGCTAGCATCACACTTATCAAAATAATAAAATCACATATCCAAAGTGCTTTTTTCCAAATATATACAACATTTAACATCAATACCAAATCAACCATTTCTAAAACAACCAAATTCAATGAATATAACAATATATTTCAAATCCCATAACACAGTATGCATGAGTCAAAATCCAAACAAAATCCATATATATAACAATGTTTTAAAAACATATACATCATATCAAGATATAATAAATTATGGATGGGCATCATGCCCTCATTCTGAGTCTCACTCTCTCCTCTATTACTAGTCCCATAATCCACTCTTATACTCAATGGCCCTACACTTACTCAAGATCTCAACTACCTCTTACGATGACTATCTCGCTCTAGGAACTGACTATGCTCCTCACACAAATCCACATACCACTTCTAAAGCTATGTGTACTAATTTATAATCCTCATTCTCATTGATCCATAATTAGGTGGAGGCATCCTTTGCCTATCTATCTCAACCCTCAATTCATCTATATCTCTCACTGCCCTAACATATGCAACTATAACTATCATAAGTCTATCAAAAAAATGAGCATAAACACTCAACTACACAATAACTAATATTAATATATTACTATAACTGCCTCTCCTATGTATTATTGATGGGACACTAACAAAGTACAAAGATGCATGATCAATAGCATCTACACTCATATCATCTTGTAAAATCACTTGACATCCACTAACTGGTAAATGTAAAATATGGTACACATCCTCTAGAGTAATTTTAATCTATTTAGTAGGAATCTAGGAAGTATATGTGTCTACATTCTACCTCTCACATAAGGTGGTAATTAGATACCTATTGCACTACATAGTGCCTAGGTCACAGACATGACCTAACCCTACCCTATCCATCACAACTCTCTCATCAACTGACAAAGGTAATAATCTCAGTGTCTCCATCACCTGGCCTCTACAGAACTCACTCATTTTTACCTCACCCTATAAAAACACCATAAAATAGAATATATATAAGTCACCCATGCTAAGTAAAACAAATAAGCTACAAAATGATAGGCAATAACTCAAAATCCTAAAAAACTAGCCCTAGTGGACAATAGTGCTACAAAAGGACACTTGCATTGGACAACAATGTTGGATCCTAGACAATAGTACTGAACACTAGATAAGAGCATTGAATTCTAAACATGAGCATTGGAACTAGAGAGAATTTCCTAAAATAGTTATAAACAACTTAGAAACATCAAAAATAGGCTTTCAAATAGGCCCAAATCATGCATTTAAGCTAATTACTAGGGTAATTTCCCCACTAACCTCAACTTGGACTGCTAACTACTCAAATTAGGTTGTGGATAGTGTTCTTTTCCTTGGCATATCTCCTACTCCAGATATCCAAATCTCAAACTAGTCAATGTACAAATGAATGAAGAATCAATTCAAATTTCCTATATTCAACAACTTTTTCATCCAAATTAAAGTACCATTTTGCCTATAACTTCAATCTCATAGCTCCATTTAGTAAACCATTTTGTTCCACATAATCATTACAATGATACCTTCATCATCACATAAGCCTTTCTCTCTTATTACATCATCTATCTACTATGGAAAACACATCTCTATACCTATTTTATATCTAGACATATAATTTGGTCCTAACCAATCAAAGACTCATTCAACTATCAAACAATTCAGCCTAACTAATTGAAAGCTCATTCAACTTTAAAAAATCTCAGTCTCATTAATCAAGTAAATTCTCAATCAATTCAAACTATACCAACCTTGCTTCTATCATTATGCCACCTATCATCACTTTTGGTTCAAAATCTTCTATCATGAGATCTCGTCCCTATCCCCAAAGGGGCCATCATTCCTACTATTCATATTCTTACACTTACCCAACATAACTCATCTGATCTCATAAGTGGATACACCATAGTTCTTACACCTCCAATAGTAAGATCATTAGGTTCATCTCAGATTGGTCAAAATATATAGTGATTCAGACTACATGGGTCACCCAATATGGTTCTTACACCTTGAGTATTTAGATTATTAGATTCAACTTAGAATGATCATAATAAATAGTGATTCAGATTACATAGGTCAGTCAACATTACTTAGAACATTCAAGGGGATATACCTTTAGTTTACGGATATATAGACTAGTAAGATATAGTGGTTCAGATTATATGGATCCACAATGACTTCTATATAGATTTATACTCATATACCAAATTTGGGGGCATGTACATACTACACTTCTCACACATATAACTTCATACAACATGACATAGTTACAATATTAGATAGAAGATTATAGGCATAATGTAAAGCACATTGTTTTGATCTATAGTTTTGCACATGGGACATGGCATGATAACTCATTTTCACATATGGTTGCACAAATTTTTAGAATGTACATATGCATCAGTCACATACTAGATCTAGGGGCATGAAACATATGTTCATGTTAATCACCATTTAGGATTATACATATTGGAATGGCAAGACATGCCATTCTCTTCTTGCACATTTACCAGAGTTTTATATTACACCTAGTTATCACTAGGTTGAACTGTATGATCATTTGGAATGGTTGGTCCATAACATTACCCAGGCCTAAAATACATGAGTTTGTATAGGACAGAGGATAGATATTGGTTTTAGGCCTCATAACACTTATTAGTTCCAGTTTAGATTATTTAGAGTGGGCGCATGATAGACATTGATATTCATAGTATAAAAATTCTATACACACATTCTAGATTACATGAGTTTATGAGGGATAGAGGACAAACATTGATTTTGGTCCTCTAAGCATTTCTCATTCCAATCAGATTCAACATAGGGGCTAAGCATTGCTTTCCTTCTCCATGTTATATATATTCCACATTTAGATTCAGTACAGGGGGCATCCATTTGAAGGACTCCTTCTTTATCTAGGCATTATTCATTTCTCTATCTGCTTCCCTGGTCAGGAAGTGAGTTGGACCCTTTTTTTAACACACTCATCTCCATGTAGGTAGGTTTAGGTACACATTTTATTTTCTTTATTTGAATCTAGCACTTCATTTCATTTCATCACTAGATTAAAAGGGGAGAAAATGTATACACCCTAAATTAGTAAAGTAACCACACATATCATGTATTTTCACAATCCTTTCATAGGGGACTCTGACTACAGAACATAATCTTTGTTCACATTTAGCCATGTCTTTCATTTTATTCATTTAGGGTTAGGTTTTATGCTTGATTCACCTTTTTGCCTATTTCGAGTCATCCTAAGCCTTTCAAATAGTCATTTCATCTCAATTAGGTCAAGTTTTTTATCCTCTTCCCATTCCCTAGGTCTTGAGACTATAGGACAAGAGCACTGGGGTTGGACTACAATGTCGGTGCCACTAGTTTCCATTTCTAACACTCTTGTCCAAGGTTAGTTTGACTTTCAACAGTCAGTTTATTTTGCTAGTTAGGTCCTAACCCATTTCTTCACTTCATCCTTTAGTTGTCCCATGTTGGCCAAAAGCAAATAAAGCTCTCAAATTCAAAATAATGAATCTCCTATATAAATGAATACATAAGGAATTATATATCTAACACTTACTACTTTGGCACATTACATAATAAAAGTCAATCAATAATATATCTCAACATTCTACATCACACATAGACTTGCATACTTGATCGGTTTCTTTCACTAGTTGGGTCTCAACCCCTTTCTTAGCTTCATCTCTAAGTTTTCCCATGTCATCCAAATGCAAATAAAGCTCTAAAATTCAAAATAATGAATCTCCTATATAAATAACTACATAAGATATTTTATATCTAACACTTACTACTTTGGCACATTACATAATAAAAGTCAATCAATAGTATAGCTCAACATTCTACATCACACATAGACTTACATGCTTGATCAAGGAAGGGCATAGGTGAAAGTCATTCTTGTATCTAATATGTGCATTGATTATGCATGTTCCCTATGGGATTACTACATTTAATTTGGGACCCTACCTTGAGGGTTAATTTAACTAGTGATTAAGATAGTAGGGGTTCTAGATCATGCAATCATTCTTCCCCTAACCCAATTTTTCTCCCTTTTCCTTTTTATGCATTTTTTATTTTCATGTGTGTAGATGGATATAGGATTTTGAGATGGAAATAGACCTATAACAAGCTCTGTTGAATTTCAACCCCTAAAATTTTGTACAAAACCTCACATAGAGGTTGAGAACGAAACCCAAAAAGCTAAAATCTTTAGGATAATAACAATATAGGTTGAATACAACACCAGTGCCACTCCTATCCACTTTTGGTGTTCCTATATAATCAAAAAATGAAGGCCATATCTAGATTCCAGATAGTGCCCCAGTCCTGCATCTCGATTTCTAGCCTCTGAATCATCTATTTCAGCTCATTTTTAGATAAATTTATTTCTCTTCCTCATGTAAATTGCCTAATAAAAATCTATACTTTACCCTATTTACCTATAATTTTCCCCTTATTCCAAACCCCTTATTATTTTGTAACTATACACTAGATTCCCAAAAATAATAAAATAATATGCAAGTACACCCTTAGTATTAAAATTCACCATTGCATTTACACTAATTGGTACCATAGCTCCACCACTTCAATATCCCATGGTTATTAATGAACTTTATCCTCCTATATAACATATCTTAGTTACTCCCCTTGTGGTAAATTATGTGATAAGTTCTTCTCCTACCATTATGAAAACTCATATGGTCAGATAAGAAGAAGAGAGGTCCACCCCCTACTCAGGTGTATCTCTAGGCATCCTTTACTCTAACATAGAATATGATTATGTGGAAGAATAACTATTAGAATAACATATATATGAGTCTATAAAATAAGTGGATTTTGAGGAAAATTATGAATATGGCCTAAAGGGAGAGGCTGTATTTGATATTTCCCAAGAGGTACCTCGAAAGGGAACTTTTAGAAATCTAAGTCCTAGTCCTTCTCATATTCATAATATAGAGAAAGTTTAGACTAAAAGGGAAAACTAAAATCATACTATGGACAAATCAATGGACCAACCAAGCACAACAATTGACACTCTACTAGTTACATCATATATTATAGTTTTGTCTCCTATGATTATCCCACATGACTCAACACATCTAACTTCCTCCCATATGTCATATATTATTTAAATTACTATAATTGTCCCTCTTATTTACACTACTTCATTTAAATCCATTATTATTCCTATTACTAATGTCTCTTCTCTTTAAATTACTTCAGTTGTGGATTCTCTAGTTAATACCATTAATATTTTTTACATTATCCCCATGACTATCACCTATATGACCATTTCAAAAATATTGAAAATTCTAAAATAGGTTGATATTACACATCTTATTTTTTATACATTTTTATTAAAAACCACAATGGCTAGACCACATTTTGAAATTCTAGTGTCTCGATCAATTTTTTACATAGTCCCTTTACAAGTAGGCCTTCATACCTAATTGGGGTTGTTAATAATGCACCATGTTTAGATAGATACATAAATAATATTGGTATATGATTATCACAACCTTAGAAAACATGTACTCAAAACTCTTCCACATACCAAGATGTCCAAAGAGAATAGGGTTATCCCATGTTTCCCTTCACTGTCCAGATCTTCCAGTTATGTTCCCTCAGTATACCCTTCCATCCTATGCCACCTTGAAAAGGTCATTTATCTCCTTCCATCCTCATTCATCCACCACAAAACACCTTCCCATTACCACTAAACCTTTCACTCAAACCTCCTCTTAGGACTTTCTAGTGACTTCCACAAGGATACAACAAATGCAAGCAAATCTGTCAACCATACAATACTTAGTTATCACTGAGGAGTCAAAATTGATTATAGAGTTTTATGAAAACTCAAATAAATTTAAAAGTGTGATGAGGATAATAGTAACAACATGAATTGATCCAATTTAGATTATAAGAGAAGAATATCTCTTCTCACTAACAAAAAAGAGAAAACTTAGGCCTAGGGAGGAAGATGAGATCATATAGGATCCTATTTATATGGTTGGTTACACTAGAGGAGTATTGAATAAGATTTTTTGTGGCCTAAAATAAACTAATAAAATATTATAGGCACAAGGTATAAAATATCCCAAAAATAACATATTGAATAATGTGTAGAGTTCTGCTAAGACCCTTTATAACATTTTATGTTCTATACGTCAATCAAGGGTAGAGTGACAACCATAATGGGAAAATGTTGTGATTTTATATGAATCTATAAATATATTATATTCCAAATTTAAATTTATTAGTAAGGTAGTAAGACAAAAATCATATCAACATCTCAAATTACTTCAACTTCCAAACATCACTTTGGAACAAAATTATGTGATCAATAAGAGGGCTCATTTAATGGAATGCCATAAATAGATGTAGGATTTAGATGGAAAATTTAAGGGATAAGAGAAAAAGGCCATACAAATACTAAAATATATGCACATAACTGGCATATACACATCACATAGATAGGTAGTAACTAGGCTATTTTTTGACAATTTGCTTCAAATTATTGACAAAAGTTTCAAGGTAGAAGTTAATAGTATAATATTCGAAATTAGTGATCAAGTGATATAATTTATTAATTTTTGAAATGAAAAATTAACATAATCATAAGTATTTAATTATTTCTCTACGGCTTCTATGTTGTTGCATAATAAACTAATGGACAAATTCCTATTGTTATTCAACTGCCAATTATCAAATCTAAGACCATAAACCTAGATCTTTTAAAATGTATGAATAAATATGAGAAGATAAAGGAGATATAATATCTAGCCACCCATGCAATATCTTTGTCTTCACAGGATAAAAATTTGAAAACTCTATCTTCATATCCTATATATACTACAATTTATACTCTAATAAGTCTTGTACTCATTGCACTTCCCTTCACTTTTACTCCTTTATAGGCTCAATCACGACCAACTATAGTAGAATCTCTTAGTAATCCTAAAAATTGGAGATGAAAATAAAATATATAACAAGTTTCATGTTAGTATACTCTTCCTCTATTAGTTCCATTCAAAGATTCTCAACTATAGTCTAGTCTAGTTTAAGTGTAGTCTCAACTAACAATTCTACTCAGACTCAATAGAGTGATTATTGGAGTCTAATTTTGAATTGTTTATTTATATACTTGTATTATGAATTATAAAACTGAATTAATACTATTTTATTTATATAAATTATAAATCATGCAGAGTTTGCATGGTAAATTAAGATTCAATCTTATTTTAGACCTTGTAAAATTGGACAAGCTTTGAATATGAGGAAACCCATCAAAATTTATTTATACATGTATTTTACTCATTTTAGAGAGAGGAAAATTTAGTGATTGTGATGTCTCTTCCAACTTTATGTGTTTCATTGAATAAATTCATTATGTTGAAAAATATATAATAGGTTGTTTATGTTTTTTGTTTGAAGTTATTAGATAGAAATTTATGTTAGTCGTAATCAATTATTTTGTTATAGATAATGCTTACAAATTTTTAGTCACATTAGATATGCAAAGAATTATTGTAATAAAAACATATTTAATTGTAATAACTAAGTTATTACATAATTATTTACTTAGACTCATTATTATGTTTGATTGTGTTTTGTTCTTATAGGTAACCCAAAATAAACATTGGTTCATGACACAAGTTCAACCTAAGATAGTAAGTCAACTTGGAAGGGTTTAATCTTTGATTGGATCATAGAGCCTCAATCATTTTTTCCCTAAATTCCATCCTTTTGTCTTTTTTTTTAATAAAATTCACCTTATTCCCTTAGTCTAGATCCATCCATCTTCCTCAATTAGATTTTGTATTGAGTGTCAGATGTCTTTCATATCTAAACCATATGAAGTTAATAACTGCTTTGCTCATTGTTATTCTTCCACCATCAGATTATTTATAAAATGGAAACCCTTAACTAATGTCTTGGGGTGAAAATTTCAATTATCCTAAAATGTTAGGACATTCTCATAAGAATAGATGGTGCACATAAAAACACATCAACACCAGGGATACATGTATACATGCCTTGTAGATCATGAATACTTTAATTACTATCAAGTCACTGAATCTATGAAAAATTATTTTCCTCATATGGATTTATCTACTCATATAGTGGCACATCATAATATTCACAAATAAAACATGATTCCTAAAATTACATTGAGAACACTTTCATATAATAGTGTAAGTGACAAACATTGTGATTTTGGACTAAAATATTTACAAAAAATGTGTTACAAAGGATATGGCATATGAAATAATAAACATGGTATTATTTACCCTATTAAGGAATCTACTAAAGAATGCAATCAAGAACTTGGTTACACTAATCATTCATGTAACTACAAATCAATTATATCTTCACACTAACATATAGCTTTTTGTAAAAATATCCAATAAATTCTAGCTCAGTCAACCATGTACCTACATTATCATTGTTGTACCCTGATCTTATTGATAATGTTTGTCCATTATATATATTAACACTTGATGAATTCTTTGTCAATGATTATTTTATATAATATTTAGGATCATGTGAGGATAACCCTCTCTTCTATCATAAAAAATGTTTTCTCATTCTATAAATGTTTATGCATATTTTATAACAAGACTGATATCTCACAAGATAATGTCCCTATCAATGGTTTAACATCATTAAATTCACCATATACTGAAGAAAGGTCCGCACTTATCAATGAATAAATAGTGAAATTTAATTATGGAATAGATATAGGATTGTGAATAGTACTTGTGGTTGCAACACTTAAAACGAGTAGGATCAACCAATAAGATAAACATTGCATGATTTTCTTGAGAATTTATCTTTAGCATATTCTAATATGTCAAGGATTGGTGCTTTAGTGGTATTACATAGAATAACACTTTACTTAGATACAACACAAATTAATAATAATGTTCATAAAATACATCCCAAAGTTACGTTCCCTGTTAAAGATGAAATTCAAATATTGATCAATGAGGGTTTCATTCAAATCATGACCTATCTAGAATGGGTACCTAGTATTTTTATTTTCATAAAGCCTAATAAACAATTAGTTTTATTCTGATTCCAAATATTTAAATAAGGCCTACCCTAAAGATTATTTTCCACTACCTAATACTGACATGATCATAGATGTCAATGTTGGATATGAGATGCTATCATTCATGGATGGATTCATTAAAAAAATCAAATCAAATTATGGATGATAACTAAGATAAAACATTCTTCATTACACCATGGGGAACCTTTTGTTACATAGTAATGCATTTTGGGTTGAAAAATGTAGGAGCTACTTATCAATGGGTTATGAGACCTATATTCCATGATCTCATTCACAATAAAATTGAGGATTATGTAGATGATCTATTAGAAAATAAAAACAAATACAAGATAATGAAATTGATTTACCATATATATTTGAATGGTTATGCTAGTATAATATATGATTAAATTGAAAGGAATGTATCTTTGGTGTCATATCTATAAAATTATTAAGATTTATCATTTCATGGCACAATATTGAGGTTGATCCCAATAAATTAAAATCTATAATTGATATGAATATTCCTCAAGGATTGAAGAAACTCCAATATTTACATGTCAAAATTCAAACAATCCATCAATTTATAACCTAATTAGCTGATAACACACAACACTTCACCAGACTACTAAAAATATATATAAATTTTGAATGGAATACAAAATGTACACAAATTTTCTAGGCACTAAAGCAATATTTGTTTAATCCACCTATTCTCATGCCTCTGACACAAAAAATACAACTTCTATTATACATTTCTACTACATATCACACACTAGACACTTTACTAGCATAGTATGATGATGATCACAAAGAGTGAGATATATAATATATTAGTGGCACACTTGTCAACTATGAGTACAATTATAATAAAATGGAAAAATTATGTCTATCTATTCTATTCACCACAAAAAAACTTGGATATTACATGATAAATAATGAAATCCATGTTATTACTAGAGCTCATTCATTGAATTTTATCATGGCAAAGACTCATTTTTTGGGATGCATAGCCAAATGGGTAATTATAGTCATGGAATTTAATTTAAAAACAATACCTAAAAAATCCATTGAAATATACATTATTTCAAACCATCTAGTTGTTACTCCACTATAGGATACATAACCCTTTAGAGATCCTTTCAGAGATGGTTTCATAACATATATTATTACAAAGGACATGTGGGAAATGTGCTTTTATGGCTTGAAATACACATTAGCCATAGGTGCAAGGATTGTTATTATACTCCATGGGGATAACCAATGTCATTTGATATATATTGGGCTTCCCATATAAGGCACTGATTCTATGTTTACGTGTAATGTAAGCACTCAAAATCTGTTAGAGCAATTAATATCTAAGTGGTTATTATTAACCCTTGGCTTACATTGGTAAGTAATTATATAAATAATAATAATATATTCTTTATTTACTCAAGGTGTAAACTTGGGATAAATAAATAATCTTATTATAGTTTATTTAATATTTATCAAATATTTATTAATTAGATTTATCGAGGTGGATGAACCCATTATTTTCACAACAATCACATCCCTTCATGAATTATTATAAATAGATTTTTAATCCTATTGTAATTACATCAAACACAAAAATATTCAAGTATTCTTGCATGTGGTAAATACTTGTCTGAGAAAAATTTATGTGAGGAGTGAGATGAAGAAGATTTGATGTATTGGGGTTATTATTATTTCTCAATATTAAATATCACTTTGCTTGGTTTTTTACCTCTTGGAGGTTTTCCAAGAATAAATATAAGTGTTATGTTTAATTTCTCTAGCCTCATTATGTTATGCTTTGCTTATTAACTCTCTTTTAGATTCGTACTTATTATATTCTATGTATTTAACGTGCTATCAAAGCCAGTGGAGAGGATTTTAATCGACAATCATATAGAATATTTAATTAAATATCAATAATTTATATTTCAATTTATTCAAATCCTAGGCACCTGGACACCATTATATGCCCTGGGCACTTTAAAAAAAATGAAACTTAGTTTTCTGTGTATCAAATTACATTCTAAAAGTTTTATTCACTTAGTTTTGAAAAAATAAAGACGTATGAAAATTTTCAAGGCCTGAGAAGCTCTGGATCAGTGTATTCAAATTTATCTCTCCTCCATTAGTGCACCTATATATCCTGGGAGGTTGGCAAAAATTATTTTTGACACCAAAATGTTTTTTGAAAGGATTGTTGGTATTCTGAGAGGATTTCAAGAAGATTTACAGATTTTGAAGGCCTGAGAAGGTCTCTAACTCCCACAAGATTCTCCTCTACTCCCAGACATGCATCATTTCCACCTATAGGATATATTAATGTAAGTATAAAGTTCTTTAAAATATTTAAAAAATATTTTATTTTTTAATTTTTCAAATTTTATTTACCTTTTATTAAAATATTTCACCAAAAAGGTAAAAATCAAGTAATTTGATTTTTTTTTACTTTAGTTTACATGCACAATAAATAAACATTTTTCAAAAAACAAACTAGATAAAAATAATTAAATATAATATTTTCATGTAATTTTTTGAATTCACTTATAGATGAGTTGGTGATTATAAATTTTGGTAAAAACTTGAAAAGGACAAGTCTAGTGTTCAAGATTTTTTTTAAATATTCATGTTGACTTTAGTCAAAATTAATTATAAATTATTATTTTTTGAAATCCATATTTTTATTTGTGTTCAAACTTATCACGTGTGTAAAACCCTAGTTGACTTGTCAAACTTGTTTCAACTTTCAACCTAGTGAATTTTTTAATAAACATAGTTATGTAACCAATTGACCTCTAAGTTTTGACATGTTCTAGATGCATTGGAGTGGTCCATTTTTTTGTTTTGAAGCCTTATATTAAAAAATTTACACTTTTTAATAATAGTGTTTAAGTGATCATTTTGAGTGTGACTCTTTTGACACCTATATTTGTGAAACTTTAATTTAATTTTTTTATATTTTTTGGCATTTAAATTATGTAATTAAGTATAATTTCATGTAAAATTTACTTTACTTTAAAAATAGATCATAAATATACTTATAGATACGAGTTTATGTTTGGTGAAGGTAAAATTAAATATCATAAATCTACTTCTAGATACGAGTTTAAGTTTGGTGTAGGTGCTATCACTTGGAGAAACAAGAAGCAATCTACTAACTCTCTATCTTCTATAGAATTTGAGTACAAAAGTGATATAGAATCTGCTAAAAAACCTATGTGGCTATGAAGGTTATTGATAGAACTTTATTTAGATATTTATTATAGTACCATCCTTCATTGTGATAAGCAAAGTTATACTTATAGATAATTCTAAATTATATGGTTATTGTGATGCTGACCATGCTGGTGATACTTTAGATCATAAATCTACTTATAGATATGAGTTTAAATTTGGTGCAGGTGCTATCACTTGGAGTAACAAGAAGCAACCTACTGACTCTTTCTCTTCTATAAAAGCTAAGTACAAAAATGCTATAGAAGTTGCTAAAAAATCTTTGTGTCTATGAAAGGTATTGAGAGAACTTCATTTGGATATTTATTATAGTACCATCTTTCATTATGATAAGTAAATTTGTGTTTCTAGATAATACTAAATTATATGGTTATTGTGATGCTAACCATGCTGGTGATACTTTAGATCATAAATCTACTTCTAGATACGAGTTTAAGTTTGGTACATGTGATATCACTTGGAGCAAGAAGAAGCAACCTACTAACTCTCTCTATTTTATAGAAGCTGAGTACAAAAGTGCTATAGAAGCTGCTAAAAAATCCATGTGCCTATGAAGGTTATCTATAGAACTTCATTTGGATATTTATTATAGTACCATCCTTCATTATGATAAGCAAAGTTGTACTTCTAGATAATGCTAGATTATATGGTTATTATGATGCTGACCATATTGGTGATACTTTAGATCGTAAATCTACTTCTAGATACGAGTTTAAGTTTGGTACAGGTGCTATCGTTTAGATCAACAAGCAACAACCTACTGACTCTCTCTCTTTTATAGAAGCTGAGTATAAAAGTGGTATAGAAGCTGTAAAAAATCTATGTGGTGATGAAGGTTATTGATATAACTTCATTTGGATATTTATTATAGTACCATCCTTCATTGTGATAAGCAAATTCATATAGCTCTAGTAAAAAATTTAATGTAGCACCAAATAACCACACATATTGAAGTTTATATGCATTTTATTTGAGATAAAGTCCTCAATAGTGATATTAATCTATAGTTATATCTTACAAATGAACAAGTGGTAGACATCTTGACAAAACCACTTGGTGTTACCAAGTTTTTATTAATTTCGTACAAATTTGGGCCTCTCAGAGTTGTCATTGAGTGGGAGTGTGCATGGTAATGCCACTTCCTAATGGCCATGTGTTTCTTATTCTTCTATATACTTCTTTTATTTATAAAGAATTTTAAACTTCATGTGGATGTTTTGTGATTTGAGTAAAATTCATGTATAAATTTTATTTTTGTACCCCTATACATTAAAAAACATAATTTGTAATGGAGGGTCCTTGTATTATAAAAGGCTCCAAATATGCTTAGTGATTATTCATTAGAAATAGTGAGAAGTAATCTCAAAATCATGCTAGCCTAATCTTATTTAAGATTAGTTTATAGATTATAATTCCTTTTGTGTCAAAAGGTAATTTTTTGCATGATTAAAGTTTATAAATCCTTGATATTTTGCACATAGTATAATTCCTTTATGGTGACTATAGATTTTATCCCCACTTAGCATTAAGGGGGAGTGTTAGAGTAATTAATGTCTAAGTGTTTATTATTAACCATTCAACTACATTGGTAAGTAATTAAATAAATAATAATATATTATTTATTTACTCAAGGTATAAACTTTGAGAAAATAAATAATCTTATTATAGTTATTTAATATTTACCTAATGTTTATTAATTAGATTTATCAGGGTGGATGGACCCATTATTTTTATAATGGTCACATCCCCTCCTAAATCATTATGAATAGGGTTTTACCCCTATCGTAATTACATTTAACACAAAAAAATTCAAGTATTCCTGCTTGTGGCAAATACTCATTTGAGAAAATTTTGTAAAAAAATTATGTGAGTGAGATGAAGAAGATTTGAAGTCTTGGGGTTACTTCTCAATATTGAATATCACTAAGATTTATGGGGATTAAAAATTGGTCTGTAGTGAAATTAATGATGTCTATCAAACAAAATAGGAAAGACTAATTCCATGTAGAAATATTTTACAATATTTATGTTCACATTTTGACAAATTTTCAATTGAAAATATCTCACAAAAGAATAATCATCATGTAGATGAAATGGTTAGTGTGTCATCCTTAATACCAATTGACATCAAGTATGGTCATATTATCTTCTCAATATAATGTTTCAAAACACCATCAGTCTCACATGTAGTTATTTTATCCTTATTTTTCTTGGCAACTACACACAGTGAAAATGCCATAGAATGGTTCACACATATCTATAATTTTTTGAATAAATCAATTACACCAAATACCATTACCATAAATGACAAACATAAATTTTAGATATATTCCTTATATTATGTCATCACTAATAGGGATTTTTTCAGCTAATAATTTGAGGGACACTTACTTTGATGTTTAAACATTAATGAATCTAAGCTATCTATATGTTAAGTACACGATAGGGGATGTAGTGGTCATTTTAGCATAAAATAAACGTTATACAAACTAGTCCAATGGGGAAAATTTTGGCATAACATGGAATAATAATGTCATGAATATGCCATGTTGTGTGATAAATGTAACCAATATAGTAATATCCACCATGTTCCTTCACATGAATTACAACCTTTTATTTCAACTTGGCTATTCACACTTTGCAAATTTGACTTAAATGAAAAAAAATTCCAGAATCAACAAGTCTACATAAATTTATTATTATAACTATGAAATATTCCACTAAATTGGTGGAATCTATCACCCTATAGTCAACTAAAATATAAGACACGTTGATTTTTTTTAATAAACATCATCTCCCACTTTACTCTCCCTTTATCTATTATCATAGATAATGGCTTATATTTCAAAAATAAAACCATTAAAATTTTATGTGATAAGTATAAGATTAAACACACGTTTTATACTCCTCTCTACCCTTAGGTTAATGTACAATAAAAAACTATCGATAAAACTTTAAATAATATCTTTATAAAAATAGTTACTAAATTTGATGATGATTGGCATAATTAGTTAGTTTATGCGTTATGAGCCTACTACATGAGCATCTTCACACCCACTAGGTCTACTCTATATTTATTAATTTATATAATAGGATTTATTTCACTTAAATTATAAATCCCATATTTACATGTATCTCTCAAAGGACTCATTATAGATGAACAATATAGAGACAAACACCACATGACTTAGAGAAATTAGATCATACCCACATACAAGAAACTAAACATATTTAAGTATATTAAAAATTACATTTAGAAATATTTCAATAAGTGAATTTAAAATAGAGAATTTGAGGTTGGTGACTTGGTTTTAAAGGATAATTTAAGGAATGCCAATGCAAAAGTGGAAATAAAAGCCAAGTTCAAGCCTAATTGGTTAGGGTCATATGTGATTACATAAAAACTCAACACAAAAGTTTATCATCTCACTTCCCTTAAGTTAGAAGAATTTATTACCTTAAAAAATATTATGCATCTAAGATAGTTCCATATTTAAACATTTTACAACTCAACATAATTTTATGCAAATATATATATGCTAAAAAATAGAAAAAAGTAAAATATTTTTGAAAATACAAATATAAAGACCTATGCATTCTTATGTTTAATTAATCATACATAAAATAATTTATGTATAGTTATTTAATAATTTTTTAGTTGATGTATATTATATATGCTTCATAAGTTTACATGAGTGATTTTAGAGCATACATGACACCATTTCTAGACCTAGTTAGATGTGATATCACTTTCACACATTCTAAAACTGCATTCAAATAAGAGCACCCTATTGGAAATGGGTTCCCTTCTATGTTTTTCATTCCACGATTATTGTCTCAATGAGCTAAACCTATCATTACTCAATTTCAAACTACAAAATATTCTTACAACATGTACATACACTAGCTAAATCATTAGGGGCATCATATACACATGTTTTATCCTTGTTTGGCTATATTTTCTTATTAACAGTTCAATTATTTACATAGCATTATATCCATAAATATTTTTCACCCACTAAACCCTTGATATTTTATCAGTTACCTCAATTACTCATTTTAATCATGTCACAAACTTGATTATGTTGATAAATTACATATTATCATGCATGTTTTTCATGTTGATTTTTTGATGTGTGTATTGTGTGTATTCTATATTTGGATTGAGGACATTTAAATATGTCTTTGGCATGTGTGGATTTAAGATTTAATTAATTTATTATATTAATTTGATTTACATTTTAATATGTCCCTTTTTTGTGTCCATTGGCCTTCTATTGCATATTTTTGTGTGTTTTACGTGTACTCTTTAATTGTGATTGTTATCTTGTTTTCTTGTTTAATTAGTTTCAATGACATGATGAGCATCATGCATCCCACCAACCCTTTTGATTCCATGATGGATAACATGCATAACTCCTCAATTGTTTATATTCATGTCTCAGGACTCAAGTTTTATTAGTTATATGTGTGCCTAATTGCTAAAATCTATCTTCAAATTCTCACTATTTATATTAGTTCTTACATGCATCTCACATTGATACTATGATTAGTTTATCTATATGTTGATGCCATTATTATCCATGTTATCACTAATACTTAGAATTACATATTTATTTTATAAAAATCTTCCACATAATTTTTTATTTTTGAGTTAAGTTATTGTGCAGGCTCAACAACTCACCTCAAAAGAGGGGGCATACAATGTCTTGTCTTAGAACTAAGCTCTAAATTTTATAATACATATACAATTATTTGGGTATTACATGGTTTTCAAAATTTAAAACTAATAAATTAGTTTTAGACATGATCACCCTATTGTATAGAGGTGCACTATTATGTTGTTCATTCCCCCATTATTATCCAAATACCTAGAAAACATTCATGTCTAGAATCTTTCAAAATTCCAGTTAGCCTGGAGTTTTTTGCAACAAAATTATAGTTTCAATTTACATAATTATTCATATTTTCCATATTTTTATCATATTTTCTAACTTTTGAGGCATCATGCATGACATGATGTTCCAAGTTCATCACACATGTTTTTGCTATGAATCATCATTGTCATTACTCAATCTCAAAATCTATATACACCAAATATTAGATCATGTGCATGTTCATAACACATGGGTTCCTCCTTACTAATTTTTACACTAGTTTCATAGATGGAAGTGAAATACATGCCATTATCCATGTTGTATCCACCAAACCAAGATTACACTAGCTATTTGCACCATTTTTGTACCAAATTTATGTATTGAGATTCATGTAAGGATTTTAAACTACTTAACTACTTTGGGTATACAATGATGTATTCAAGAACACATTTACTTCTTAATGACACTCATCCATTGATGAATATTTGGTCACGCATAATACAATCCAAACTATTGAATGCAAATAAAATCTCCAAGGGTCCTACCCTCTATAGTCACTAGTTTTACACCATATTTTACACTTAAAAAATGTAATGATTCATATAACCAATCAGATGTATTTATTTATTTTTTTCACTAGTGATATATTTTACATTGGATATCCATCTTAATTAATATTGATTTAATACATGTTTTATTTCAGTTTTTCTTGAAATACAGTTCAACATTGTGGCTTACAATTAGGATTACACTTCACAAGGAAGTTTAGGTATGCACTTTTCATTTTAATATAATGATTTCAATTTTATTGAATCATTATAATAAAATGGGGGTAAATTTATGCAAATATATTAAATTAAGATAAAAAATGAACTTGTGACAATCCTTCTTACACGCTTATGTCATCACCTATTCTAGGGCTTTTTGACCACTTTCCTCCACCTTGCATAGAAGACTCATTATTCTAAGTTATTTTATGACCCTAGTATGTACCTATATCTTATTCAAATATAAGTAATCCTCACTTAAGTTTTCTTTATGCTCTGATACAATTGATAAGACTCCAATAGATTTAACCAAATAAAATCACCTAAGGTAAATCTTGTTCCCACTGAAGTGGGTCCATAAGATTTTGTTAATAAATAAAAAAAAGTACATAAAAAGGGTGCAAATATGTTGTTAAAAATTTTACATTTAAAAATATATATTTATAATTTTTCACCACATATTGGTATAAACGAACTAACCTATTAACCAACTCCCATGGGAATTCCACATGAAAGGTAGTTTTTATTATTTAACATGAAACATATAACTAACCAAATAAAAATAAGTTAATTTATTTATGGGGTTAACTTTATAAAAATAAGCATTCCCCATTTACATTTATTATTTAAAATAAACTTACCAAAATCCTAAGCTAAGACTTTGGAATAAGTCCTAACATTTCATTCATCATAACTGTAGACGCAATTCTTAGCCAACACAAAGTTTATCATGCATTATCCTATTATAGGATCCTATGCCACCATTTAAATTTCATATTCATTAACAAACCCACATGACTCACACACTAATATCCCCATAATGGCATCTGTTATCACTCTGTCCTCTCTGCATTTGCCACAATGCATTGGTGCATCCATTTTGCACACCAACTAAATTTTTTTAACTATTAGAGATTTTAAGGAAGTTTTTTTGTCAAAAAATATATAGATAAATTTAATATATTTTATAGGCTAAACCATTGTACAAGTGAATTAGGATTTAGGGTATAGCGGGGAGATAAAATCCGAGGTCTAAATTTAGTAATATTACCATCTATCCTCATGGATATCCACAATTATATAATATTGTTCAATGCCATATAATATTAGTAATAGGGTGATGCCATAAACTCAATATAGCCACAATGACCATTTATTAGCCAAATATAGTTATGCTCTAATATCCAGTGACTTGTTAAAATAATACACAAGTAGGAATTAATTAGTAGGGTGACTTCAAACAAATATTAAAATATAGCGACTCATATGAGTAGGGTAGTT
Organism: Torreya grandis; assembly: GCA_037957365.1. Lineage (NCBI taxonomy): Eukaryota > Viridiplantae > Streptophyta > Pinopsida > Cupressales > Taxaceae > Torreya > Torreya grandis. The sequence goes on along the minus strand of JARHVA010004150.1, from coordinate 433,358 downwards.
ATAGAGTAATGACTTAAATATTTAATACATGCTGTAAATAAATAGTAATAAAAAAAATAGGTACTAAAAGACATTAAACTCAGTGACTGCATTATATTAAGCCTAGTGACTTCATAAAATTATGTTTAGTCATTATAAAAAATATAGCGATTACAAAAGAGATTAAAGTGGTATAATCTAATATAAAATAAATTTATATGCATTACAAATTTTAAATCATTATAATATTTAGCATTTAAGTTATATTGAAAATTACACTGATTCACCTAACATATTACCTATTTACCAACATACAAGCAATCATAACTTTACTAAGTCATATTAATTGTATACAAGAATTTAGTACCATAATTTAAATAATTCCCTAATCCCTCCACCAATTTTACTCTAGATAATTCACCTATTTAAATATTATATAGACTAATTACTGACACATCAAGTATTATTTACTACTATTAATAATAGTATAATACCATTTAAATTGCTACAATCATGTTTTGAAGTTGATGTCTATAGAAAATAGATCATTGTAATGATTGTAAAGCTTGGATTTAATCAATGACATACAATTATACCAACTTGAATATAAATTTTAGTCATTACATATTTTCACTAAATAATTAGGCTATATACATGTCAGAAAATAGTCATATGTAACAATATATTGCTATAGTGCTATTATAGCTACTCATTATTTAGTCATATTATTTGGCTAATCCTACATAGTTGGTTGCCTTGATTAAGTACAAGGGTAAATAATGAGTTTCTTACTATACATATTGGTATAATATGGTAGGATACCAAACCATTTTACCAAATTGTTATATAAGTCATATACTATGTTTAATAATAGTAAATCAGACACAAAATTGGAATTATTCATAGTTCAAACTAGAATTCATACCACCTACCTCTCAAAGCCTTGACTAAGATTTTCTTGGAAGAGTCTCCTTCCTCATCTCTATTATTTCCTCCTATGCCTCGCTTAGTTCATCCCATTTTCCTCCTTTCCATAAGCCTCCTTTTTCTAACATAGGCGTAATCTTTGTTTTAAATATTTTCTATTTTTTTTTAATAAAGCAATATTTTTTCCATTTTTAATATTATTTTATTTATTTTAAAATTCTCACTTTTATTTTAATTCCATTTTTATGAGTTTCTAATTTTAGTCTTTAAATTTCTTTTTTTTTTTTTTTTTTGTCTTATCTCCTTTTTTCTATTTTTGAGGGAATTTCTATTTTTTAGTATAATTTAAATATGTAATGATAAGCTTCTTAATTTTATTAAATTAAATTATCATCTTAAAATATATAACAATTTTAAAATTTACAAAAAACCCATATTTTAAATTTACTTTTGCCAAAATTATTCCTACCATCATTAATGACAAGACGTGTCACATACACAAAATAATTCATTATAATATTTTACTTACTCTAGTAAACCATATAAATCAATATTTCAAACAAGAAATAAACACACCATAAGAAATTATTTTTAATGCTTTTATACCATGTGCTAATTAGAGTGGTGTGTGCAGGGTTTCATCAGCTCTCTATTAACCTCTAATGTCTCCATCTTGTCACCCTCTCCTATGATTCTCTCTATCCAACATGCTCTAAGGGATGTGTTCTCATAGTTAAAGTCATAAGATTTAGGTAATTAGATCATATCACATGATAAACACATAGCAATAAATATAACTAAACTAATACATTAATATGCTCTAAATGTAAATGCATATATTAACCAACTCATATTAAAATAATCATCTACCATCATGCATCTAAAAAATTTTATACTATCTCATACTAACATATATCTCAAGTTTAGTTAAAAATAGCAAAATCTAAATTTGTTAGATATATATTTCTATGAATAATCTTAGCAAGTTTTTCCTAGTGAGGAATCTAGATGTAACATCCTTTCCCCTTAGAGCTAGTATTCATCCCCGATGACTCTTACTCAAATATAATCTCTAAATTAAAATGTTATTTAGCAAATCAAAAACATGACATACAATATCAAATTAAATAATAAATGGAAATTTTCATTTAGAATTCATCATAGTTCCATAAAGTTTCACTGTTCTCAAAGTATTGGCACCACAAGACCCTACTCAATAACATCTTCCTATTATAAAAACATGGTTATGAGTATTGGTTACTCTGATTGGTTCTATCATAACCACGCCAAGGTCCATAATCACAATTTAATCCTATAAAAACATGATAAAAGTTTCACTCACATCCCAAAATGCTCATGAGATCGTCACAAAACTCAAAAGAAATGATCAGGGAGAGTTCCACAAAACCTTCTAGTCCCTTTACACATCTCTCCAACTTAGAGAGTTTTTTCTCATTCTAAAAAAATTAATTAGAGAACACGGAAATAATGATGTGTATAAGTTAATACTATCATACATTGTGTGGCTCCTAATAAGTATAACATGTCAATATTATCCCTACTCTAAAAAGATCTTTACAAGTATGATGATGAAAAGGAAATGAAAATACTAAATTTATAATGTATACTAAATCATGGAATACCCATCCATAGTATATATGCATATGGACATATGACTAAATTTGATATGTTCTCCTTGTTAAATCCTAGATTTGATAGGTTCATCTATTTGATCCAACTTAATAACAATCGAGTTAATGTGAGGTGAAGTAAGATACTAACCTATCACTTAGAACTCACGTTCCTAATTCACCACTCTTCCCTTAGGTGCACAATGTTCAAATAATCATAATTTTATGCTAATATATCTTTGAAAGCAAAGCTATATGATAAATATTATAGTTGTATCAACATACATACAAGATAAATCATACAATCAATCTGCAATCATATTAAATTGACACTAGCCACACATAACTAGTACCACATTTCACATCTTAACTTATAGTGTTACATTCATAGTTAAGAGTAAATAATGTTAAAATTAACATAACATACAAAGGCCAAGGATCACACCATGATTTCAACCTTAAAATGGGGAAAGCAAGACAATATCTCCCCACTTTGTCAGCTAGTATGTAGCAAATAAAAAGTTTATCTCAAATGCTAGATTGACAAGATGTTCCATACATCCTATACTTTACTCACTTTTAGTGAAAGGTACAAAAATAACAATTAAAAACTACATGTTTTAATCTAAAAGATAATAATATAAATCTAATCAAGGGTGAATAATTACATAATAATTCATAATATAAAATTTAATATATAATTCAAGGTTTGCCACTCCACATGGTCTAAAATCACAAGATTAGGTAAAATAGTGACCCTAAAGTGTCATAAGAGAAAAGTTGAGAAATATAATATAAAAACTCCTTCATATCCTCACAAGGTATAAAGAAAATGCCACAAATCAATGTTGCCAAATCACTATCTACATACCAAATCCATAAGTATAGTGTCGCAATCCATTTCCACAAGTTGGAAAAATAAAATACTAACCATAAGATGTATCAATTCATCAAATCCTACATCTTCTTTCTCAAAAACAAGTAACTAAAATTTATTCCCTGATGCCAAGGAATATGGTCAAAACAACATTTCAGAAACAAGTTTGCATTTAAAAAAACTAAATCAACATCATAATAATGTGAATTCTCTTAATAGCTTATAATGATGTCAAAGGAGAATTAGGTAATAACAACACACCTCTAAGCTAACTAAGAGAGTTTACACTCCTTCCTTGACCACATAACATAAGAGTGTCAAACCTTAAGAAATCTCCTAACACATAAGAATTCTCAACCAAGATAGTAGTAATCTGCTACGAGAAAATTTCTACTGCACTAGGTGGTACCAACTAAAAATATTCTCATAATATTTTCCATTTCAAAAATTTATATAAATAAGATGCAAAAAATTAAAGCACATATATTTAAGTGAGTAACATCCCATGTTTATTAAATACTCACAACATAAAATGTAAATGACAAAGGCAACTTTATTACCAGGAAGCCTGTAATCATACTCATGGTGTTTAGTCTAAGTGACCAACTATGGTAGAAATCTTTTGTTCATCACTCATGAACTATGATTTATACTCTCCTACACAAACCTCAAATATAGTAGTCATCATTGGGATATTCAATAATTATATTCCCTATATAACTCAATAAGGTACAAGTACTCCTAAGGGTACATAGTCTAAAATACTAGTGCAATACTTCATGTCACTAGGTTCACAATGGTGAATAGAAAGACATAAAAATGCTAATGGACTCATTAGGTCCTAGATTTTGGGCCATAACTCTAATACCACATGTAACACCCCACTTTGTTAGACATAGAAATATGTGATTTCCTTTTCAATTAAACACATTTACAAAAAATAGATTACACCACAAGAATATATAGAGACGATAAGTAATACTCAGGGTGTGATAATAATAACAAGCATAATACATCAAGAATCACTGATCTCTCATATCATGAGAGTACACGTCATAATATGAATATAAAAAGTAATCACATTAACTCATCTATAATTGAAACAAGTCTACAACCACAACTGTCATTATACAATAAAATGTAATTACAACTCTTCATGATAATATTCAATAATAAATATAATACTATATAATGTAAATATAAGATAAGTGACTTCCTTGGAACATAGTTCATAAACTTAGATATCTATGGAAATATCAAATGCTGTCTCAATAATTAGTACTATTGTGGGGAGAGAGAGCATCATCTAAGTACTTTTCCATACAATTCATGGACCAATGATATCCCACACTAATCCCATCAGGAAATGGGCATCCCTTAATGGATTAGTAAATAGTGACAACATGGAAATCTAGAGAGACAAGAAAGTGTCAATGTGTTTTATGCTTTATAACTAAACTAAGCATGTAATGTATCATACAAAACTTGATCTATTGGAAGATATCACACATACATGTAAACCATACTCATGAAATGACAATATCTCATTAAACATATTTTGTATCAAAGTTTTTTAAATAATAAATAATAATGATCTATAGATCAATCAAATTCATACACACCACTTGATCAGACTTCCTTCATCTGTCATTGTGATACTAGTAAGCTAGTGAATTTCATCTCAATCCTTAATCCATATCAACATTATATATTTCTCAAATATAATTCAACCATAAGATTCATTTAATTTGCATCCTACTAGAACATCATATAACATATTAACTATAGGAGTAACCAAAGCATACATTTATTCCATCAAATATATGAATGAATCTTACATTATTTTCTATTCCATACTAGAAATAATGACTATATTTTATACCCTGTAGATAAAATTACTAGTTTTCTCCAATTAGTCATATACAATAGTATTAAATACATGAAAATATAAATTTCTATTTAAGTAACTAGGTATAAAAAAACAAAACATAGTTTCCATGGAACACAATAATATACTAACATATCATTTGTTAAACTCTCTAGATTATATGCATGCATACACATAGTCCTACTAACTATCACAAAACATACTATTCATAATTGTAACTAACATGAATATAATTAGTTAGTCAAACATATATGTGAGTTTAGTCATATGAATTTTGGTATGTAACATCAAGGTACAACATACATTTATGATGTAGTACTCTATGATATCCCATACTATCAAAATTCACAACTACATAAAAAAACATATAAATAAACTTACAATTTCAAGAATCAAATGATCTCATATATAATATCAATCAAACAAGTATGGGGTTGTACCACCTAGATATACTCCAAGTTTAAACTACTTACCAGCATTCAAAAAAACATATCTATAAGCACACATCATGATGCACCATGATATGCTAAATATTACCAAACACTCTCATAATCATTTATTACATACAATTAATTAACATAAAATCAATAATTTGTAGAGAAACAGAGAATTCATAAACCTATTATAACATTTATTTAAACATCTTGTTCTATTTTAAATAAGATTTTTTTTAATATGGTTATAGCTTCGAGAGCTTCAGTCCCATAGACATCTTGATGACTAGGTAAAATCTTACTTCTAGCTATAAGCTTTAGCATATGATGTGACACAACTATTTCCAATATGTAATTATGTTTCATACTTAAATCCATGTGTAGATATAGTAAAAAAAGACTCAACACACAAGAAACATATGATGATCCAAACCAATATTTATCATTCATTAGGGATTTTAAAGCATTAATTTTCTAACTTAATTATATATAACTATTTTAATATAGTCAATACTCCACCTAAGGTTTATAACTATAATAATACACCCCTATGTTCCTAAATATGCTATTAGGCATGTTTACACTCATTTCCTAAAAAGAATCTTCCAAAAGACTCAAGTTTACATAACCTTATTTTCAATTTGGAACCAAGCTTGTTAAAACTTCATCTGAGTTTTGATTCAACAGGGAATGGTTATAAATTCTCTACTTCATTGCTTTATATCTTTTCATTAAAAAACACATGACACTTACAAAGGCATGTTTCTAATTCATTTCATTATATTTCATGCAATTATGTTCATACTGCAACAAAAATGAAACTAAGTTTTATATAAGCTTTCATAAAGTAAATTATCAACATGAATCTCTTTGCATCATAGCTTGCAAGTGTGCACTGGGACATTAATATCTTTATAAATGCCTTTAATTATAACTTTGACCTCATCGACCTTAGTAATAAATGCCAATATAGTAGACATAATCAGAAGGGGATGGTGTTCAATAGTTAGAAACCATTGGAAAGAACACTGCAAAATGAATCCTCCATGTTTCATCGTTTTATTTATTTTTCTAGGATCAATATCATAAAATAGTGGGAAGGAAGTAATTGATCACTCAAAGAAATTAATGTTTAAGTACTTGAGAACTCTATTGTACATTCAACCCAATTCACTGACATCATAATTAATTATTACTAAAACATCTCTTATCATCAAAGGAAGATGACTTTGTCAAATAATCACATAGATACAAGCACCAATTATAATATCAAACCATATTCCTACACCCCACCATCCCTATGTGAGTTTTTCCATAATATATTTAACCTCACCCACATTTTCTGTAGGTAATATTAGTAATGATGTGATATCCTCCAATTTATTCATTGCAATCACTTTTTTCCTTCATCATAATCATAGACTCTGTTCTTGTGAAGTACCATGCCACCATGTAAACTGCATCTTCATTAAAAAACCCACCTAAATCACACACTAACATGCCCATAATGACATTTGTTATCACTCTATCCTCTCTGCATTTGCCAAAATGCATTAACACTTCCATTTTGCATACCAACTGATTTTTTTAAAACTGTAAGAGCTTGTGAGGAAACTTTTTTGTCACAAAATCCTTAGATAAATTTAATACATGTTATTAGCTAAACCATGGTGCATTTAAATCAGGATTTAAGGTATAGTGGGGATATAAAATCAATAGTTCAAATTTATTAATATTACCATCCATCATCATGGACATCAATAGTTATATAATATTTGTCAATGCCATATAATATCAATATTAGAGTAATGCCATATAGTAAATATAGCAACGATGACTATTTATTAGCCAAATATAGTTACGATCTAATATTTAGTGAGTTGATAAAACAATACACAAGTAGGAATTAATTGGTAGGTCAATGGTAAACAAATATAAAGTTATACATATACAAAAATGCTACACTCATAACTTGAAAATATTAAAATATAGTTAATCATATGAGCTAGGAAGTTATAGAGCAATGCCTTAGCTATAAAATACATGTTGTAAAGAAATAATAAAAAAATTACAATGACTATATGACATTAAACTCAGCAATTACACTATATTAAGCCCAATGACTTCATAAAATTATTCTTAGTGATTATTAAAAGTAAAATGACTACAAAAGAGTTTAAAGTGGTATAATCTAATATTAAATCACTTTGCATGCATGAATAATTTTAAATCAATGTAACATTTAGTATTTAAGTTATTTAGAAAAGTACAACAATTCACCTAGGGGCATAATGAGTTATCGAGATATAGATATCCACGTATAATCTTAGCATGTTTTTCCTAAAGAGTTATCGAGATGTAACACCATCAATCCTAAAGTGGAGGTGATAATGATAAAAGAACTCACCAAGTTGATAGAGTCAAGAATTATCTTACCTATCAAGCACACTTGATGGGTTGCCAACTTAGTTCTTATGAGAAAAAAGAGTGGTGAGATCAGGTTACGTATATAATTTTAGAGACTTGAATAGGGTTTCATTGAAGGATCATTATCCTCTACCTTCAATGAAAAAAATACTTCAAGTAGTGTTAGGTTGCCAATGTTTCTCACTTTTGGATGTCTATTCAAGATACAACCAAGTGTTGGTAAAAGAGTAAGATAAATATAAGATAACCTTCACTAATAAATGGGGCAAATATGCCTACAATATAATTTCATTTGGGTTGTTCAATGTAGGTGCCAGATTCCAAAGAGATAAATATATGAATTTCTAAGGTTTGATCAATGAGATGATACTAATACACCTTGATGACATAACTATTTTTATAAGGATGCTAGTGACCACTTAAATCATATAAGGCTAATCTTTGAAAGGTTCAGGTAATATATGGTTTTTCTTAATCCTAAGAAGTGTGTTTTTAATATTTACGAGGGTAAATTACTTTGTCACATTATTTTTAAAGATGAGCTTGCTATAGACCTCGATAGGGTGAGTGCCACACTAGCTTTGTCATTTCCCTAACATAAGAAAGCTTTGAAATTATTTCTTGGGAAGATCCATTTTTTAGGATATTCATACCTATATTTTCCACTCTTGTGGGGCCTATAAAATCTATGTTGAAAAATCATAAAGCATTTGTTTGGGCCAAGGAAGGGAAGGCTAGTTTTGAAGCCATTAAACAAGTTATTGCTCAATGACCCACACTAATAAATCTTGATTTTTCTAAGGACTTATTCTTATATTATTTTGTCAATATTGAAACCATATCTTCAATGTTAATGCAAAAGAGTAATGAAGGACTTGAACAACCTATAGATTTTTTTAGTCAAGGACTAGAAGGCTATGAACAAAGGTACATACATGTTGAGAAACAAGAATTGGTAGTTATAATTAGCCTTAATAAATTTAGGCACATGGTGTCCAATAACAAAATACATGTAATGATAACTCACCAAAGCATAATTTACTTCTTATTGAATAAATAATTGAATGAGAAAAGAGTTGAATGTATAACTAAGGTGCTGGAGTATGACGCTGAGATCAAGGCCATTAAGCTAGAGGGAGAGGGATATGCGAACACATAACATCAAACATAAAATAATAATAATATGGTTTTGGCATTGAAATATCATCCTACTATATCTTCAACCTCATCTTCTCCAACTTGGACACATGAAATGGTGAGATTCCTTCAAACAGGTGAGTGTTCTATAGGTCTAGATCAAGAAAGAAGGAGATGCTTCAAATTGAAAGTAATACCTTACATTCCTATGGATGGAATTATTTTTAGAAAAGGCCTCAATATAATATTGATAAAATGTGTGGAAACAGATCAGATTGATAGGCTCTTAGAAAAATTCCATGATGGACTAGTAGGAGGTCATTTTGCACCTAAAACTATAGTTGTAAAAATAATGAGGGTTGGTTACTATTGACCTAGCCTATTCAAGTATTCATGTGCTTGGGTTATAATATTTCAAAATTATGCACTCTTTGTAGGCAAATAAATACTTTCAACCCTTCCTCTTAATCCTATTCAAGTTGAACAACCATTCATGTAGTAGCAACTTCACTTCATTAGAATGATTAATCCTCCATCTAGTGTCGGTCATAAATGGGTTCTTATAGCTACCAACTATTTCACAAGGTGGATAGAAGCATTGGACCTCAAAGATACTAATGAAACTTTGGTTATTAAATTTTATGAAACCCTAGTGAAAATATTTGAGGTGCCTACAATAATAATGTCTGATAATTCCATGGATTTTAGTGGTGTAAGAAGAATGGAATGGCCTCTCTAATATGATATATACTTAAGTACTTATTCTAACTACTATACCCAAGTAAATGGTATAGATGAGTCCACTAATGAGACATTTATTAGAATTATAAACATGGCAATAGAATATAATCAAAGGACATGGCACACTAGATTGAAGATAACCCTATGGACTAACATAATCACCTAAAATATTGAAATCGTTAACTCACCCTATATGCTTGTCTATGGGAGCTAAGCCAAGCTACCCATTTCAATTAGGTTACTATATCTTGAGTTGTCACATCAGATTGAGATAATGGAGAATGATCCTATGGAGATAAAATTGGCATAACTAATGGCCTTGGAGGAAGCAAGAAACCATGATATGCACACAATGGAATGTCACCAAGCAAAAGTGAAAAAGAAACGTTGACAAGAGAACTACCTCAAGAAAATATCCATATGGAGACATTATCTTGAAGTGGGATGATGATAGAGCTAAACTTGGTAAACACACTAAGTTTAATGAATTAGAGTGGAACTTATATTGTCATTGCTTTAAAATAACACAATGACTTTTAGCTTAGAAGACTTAATGGAGAAGAGTTGAGTATCCCATTAAATGGGATACACTTCAATCCATTCTATCGAGGCTAAATTTAAAACTTTCTATATATTAGAGTAGGTCTTTGTGTTACCTAAGTGTTTTAAGCATAAGTGTGTGTCTTATTTTCTTTGTGTTGTTCTTTCCTCCAAGTGTCTTATGACACATGTGTGGTATGGTGTGGTGTCTTGTCTTATGTTTGTCCACATTAATTGGTTTAAAAGTTCATATCAAGTATTATTCTTGGTTTTCCTCAAGTTATGTTGTATTCATGACTCCACAATGAAATGAATCTACTAAGCCCCTAGTTTAGATGCATAGAAAGCATGCATTCCTAGGAGGTTGCCAAAGATGTTATCCAAATTTTAGATACTAAAGACCAATTTAACCAAAAAAATTCCTTGTCAGGCCTTTACCTTAGCTTTCAAACATGAAAATACTTTATAAGTCATGGTTAACATTGTTTAAGGTGATTTTGACAAGTTTAAGGTAAATATGTTTTTAGTTTCATGCTTGTCTAGTCATGACTTGCCTTAACCAAGTAGGTTCAAGAATGTCAAAGGGTTCAAAAGTCTTTGTCATATAATGTAATTAAGTCCAAATTCATTTAATGTGTCCCATGGTCCTATAAGTGCATTAAATGAAGTTAATATTATTATCTAATGTTGAAACTCAATTTGAAATCCTTGTTTGATCATTTGTAATGTCTAATAAGGGAATATAGTAAGAATGTGACAGGGTTGCAAAAAAGGGAGTGGTTGATACATCATCCCACATCTATATAGGTGTGATGGAGCTCAAGAAACACTTGTTAATGCAGAATATGTAATTATCAAGAAAATATAGTGGGTTTCAAGAAGTCTATACCGGTTACAGAGAGAACACTTCCAGACATTACCATAGCTCTTTCCAGTCCATACAAATTAAAATATAGGCATTTTTGGAGGTTTATAACTCAAACAAGGTAAAAAACCATTCATCTCTCCCATCACTCTCCTTTGTATCTCAAGAAGGTAGTTCAATTTTTATTTGGTATGAGAAATAGAGATAAAGTTGGAAACATAGCTCTTCACCATAGGATGGGAACCTAATTCCCTTCTACTTTATGGCATTGGTTTCCTAGTTAATCCTCATAGCTTTATGAATAATTATTAAGAATTTAAGGGGAAAAAATGAACTTCAAATTCTTACCTACATCATTTTGCCTTAAGTATGGAGTTTTGAATTAAAAACAATAGATGAAGATAATCAATTATGGTCTCTTCAAAATCATTATAACTTTTTAATATTATTTTCCCCTATTATTCTTCATGATCATATTTGGTGCAGGGTCCAATGTCTTTATTTTAGGAGTTTGTACATGACAGTCTTATGTGTAGAGATTATGGTGCCTTTTATTATGAACGAGTGAATAAAATTGACATCTAAAAAGTGTGTTTAAGTTAATCAAGGTCTCTCATACTTATCTAAATCATCTATGATTGATAAGCTCCAAGGTTTGAAGTTACAATGCCTCCTCAAGAGCCTCTCAAAAGAATATTGTGAGCTTATAGGTCTACAAACCTTTAGGCAACCATTAACATAATTTTTTGGTATTAATTACATCAATAACATATTTTTAAACTCTCATGAGGTCTATTTTAACACCCTAAATCATATTGTCATCTGAAACCTCATTTAATTTTGTAACTCAAATAAGACTACGTGCTTGAAGAGGACTATGTAAACCCAAATAAGGAATATGAGGGATATAAATGAACATTTAAGGTGATTTTAGTATATGAGGAGACTAATTAATACTTAAATATAAATTTAATTTTTCTCTAAAGGCCTCCAATGAGTCAACTAGAGTCGAGATAATAAAACATAGTGAAAAGGGTGTTGACTTAGCTAACAATTTATAGACTTGCTATCAAATAATGGACACAAAGGGTATGACTAATAATGAATTTGAAAATATTTAAGTGGGATAGATATAAAATGGAATTTAGTATAAATTTTACATCAATATAAATAATGTTTGAAGCTAGTTTAGCCCAAAATGCAAAATGTTAACCTATAGCCAGGAAGTCTTGATGACTGCAAATAGGCATGTCAAGGCAAAATGGAAAAAAAAAGTCATGAAGTGGTGAAAGTAAGTATAATGATGTTTTATATAGTTTAAAATCATTATTATATATTCTATCACCCACTCAAAATTCACTAAGGTGTCAATAAAAATAATAGATAACTCAAATTTGTAGTCAAGAGCTCAAATGATCACCTACAACCTATTTGTCAGCAATGCAATCAAAGTGAAAGTATTACAGAGGATAGAAGGTCTATATAATATTATTTGGAATCATAAAAAAAATTATTAATGTCCACCATTCCATTTTTATACCCTCAAGCTGAAAAAAAGGGCAAAAAAAAGTCTACTCTAGACTTGTAGCCTTACCATCACCACCTATAGGCCTCCCAAGGCAAGAAGAAAAAGGAGAGAAATTGTGGATGAGAAGTTAATATTAAATAGTGGATATAGGTTATATTATTTATAATAAGGTTCATATCCTTATTAATTATATTATAAGGTCAGATCCAACAAAGAGATGACATATCTCTAGATTTGCAATCATGAAATCAAATTAGCATCTATAGGTTTGTGCTTGGTAAGATGAAAACATGCATATGTTTGATATTGAAATGGATTTATATAGTTTTTATAGATACTTTTTATCATAATATAATAATATTTAATAATTTGAGCTTGTGAAATATAAGGCTAACCTTAGAAAAAGTCAATTAGGGATAAAATACACCTATAGGTTTAAAACCCTCAGTAGGTCTGCTACAGTCAATGAGGCCAAGCCTTGAACACATGAGACAAAAAATTAAATAAGAATAAAATTATAACATCTTTAATAATTTTTAAAGTACCATGGGTATGGTTAAATTCAAAATTTTATAGTTTGAGGTGTTTTGTACTAAAAACCATGCTCTCAATCCTCACATAGTCAACTAACCCAAGAGGTCAGCTTTGTGAAGCTCAAAACTTCTTGGAAGTAGTGAATGGTGATTAAAAAAAATCTAAGATGTAATTAAAAAGGTATACATATCTAAACATCTATCACTAGTTAACTCATTCAACCACACACCTGTATGAACCATCCTTAGGATTAGAGGTCTCTATAAATCATGGTTTTGTCTTGTGAAGGAACCCGAGGAGCATTTCCTTAAGCTTAGAAGTGTAAGGTGGATTTTCATGGGAGATAAATCTCATATTATATGTTTTTGAAGTCTCCGTAATCTAATATTTTTTATTTTTTTCTTGGATTAAGTCTCTGCTCTTTATAAACCATCATTGAGATGGTAAACACTTAAAACCTTGCTAAACATACCTAGAAGACCCAAAGAGAGAAAAGATGGGTTAAATGCATTTAAATAGACTAGTATAGATTGTAAATGACTATAATAATTCTCATATATCATATTTTATCATAAATAATATAATTGGTAGAACATGTGAAGGGTATAATGTATGGAATAAGCCTAAAAAGCTTTTGTAGGCATGTTTGTGAGTATGCAAGGTGGTGGTAAGCCTCCAAATCAAATAAATAGGAATATAAAGTTATGTAAGAGTTACTATAGCTTATATACACCTTTACATGTCTCTTAAGGTTATATATGAACTATTCAAGTCATGAATTTAGGCTTAAAAGGGTGTCTTCACTACTTTGTTGTCCAAAAAGCTTAGTTATAGACTGATGGAGCATTATTATTGTTAGAATTAACTATAGGATCTAATTAATCTAATAGAAAGCATAAATAAGAGATAAAATAGTAATAGTAATAAATAATAACTTTATAACTAAGATAATAAAATAAATCAATAAATAACTCAAATATGATAAATTACTCTGATAATTTAATATTAATCTAATGTAGAATACACAAACAGCCATTGCTTATATAGAGCAAGGTGTGCATGCTAAAGATCAAGGAAATCACACAACACATGTAGTTCAATTTATATCTAACTATAAAATAGTGGAGTGTAACTCTACACTAACAAGATAGGTATATAACTTGTGTAAATGATCAACACAAGTTGACTAATAGTTAAACAATCTTATCATATCTTACCTTGAATAGTGGAGTGAAAATCCACTGTAACAAGATAAGCATCCAAGTTAACTACTAGCTAAGCTTATCCTATCTGATGCAAATTATTAATAAATATAATAAACTAATTACAATAAGTAATTAGTGCACCAATCTAAATAATAAATATAAGTAAATGCAATAAAGCAAATAAATGCACCAACACCCCCCCCCCCATAAGCAAAGCTTAGGTAGGGATATATAGATAAGAGTCCCAATAATGTGTAGCCATATTAGGTACTTTGTACAAATAGATGCGAAAAGTAGAAAACTCGAAGGAAAAAATTCTCAAAATGAAGGTCTAGGAAACCTCCCTTGAAGAATTGATGTCCTACACCCTCAACATAGATTGCAAGTGAAGATACTTTCTCTCATTGAAATGTTTGGTGAAAATATCTACACTCTACTCCTCTATAAGACAATATTGAAGATCAATGATCTCTACCTAAATCAGCTCCTTGATAAAGTGCATATGGGTCTCTATGTGTTTGGTTCTTTGATGATGAACCAGACTCTATGAGATCTGGATAGTGCTTTGGTTGTCATAGTAGATGACTAATGGCTTCTAAAATGGAATACCCAACTTAGTGAGAATATTCTAAAGCTAAATAGTCATAGTAGTGGCACTAATAGCACCATGATACTTAGACTCTATAGATGAAAGAGTAATATCATGTTGTTTCTTGCTCTGACAACAAATGGGGCTAGATCTAAAGTGAAAGCTGTAACCAGAAGTGGACTTATGATCATCATAATCATCAACCTAATCGAAATGGGTATCCCACCAAGTCTAAACTAGTACCTACTATATAGTGAATCCCATATTTTATAGTGCCCTGAATGTAGCTCAAAATTCACTTGGTAACTCTCCAATGAAGCTCATATGGTGTCTACATAAAGTGTGAAACCATGCCAACTGCATATAAAATGTTGAGTCATGTATGAGCCAGATAGATGAGGCTACCTAAAATCTAGTGATACAATGTGGCATCAACAAAGGGAGTGGAATAATGAATCTAAAGTCTAACTCTAGATAAGAAGGGAGTCGATGTAGGCCTACAATTAGTGATGTAAAACCAAGCAAATAATTCCATGACACACTTGGGATGTGAAAGTGTAATCTTGAAAGAAGACTATGTTATCTAAATCTTGAAAAAATAGTGAAATAGACCCATGTCTATCATAGAAAACCAATCGCGAAGTACAGTTTTAACACTAATGATGATAGATGTTCTCATAACAATGAGATCATCCACATAGATCACCAAGTATAATAGTGAATCTTCATACCATAGAATATAAACATTTGGTTCCGAGTGACATCTCAAGAACCCAACTGAAAGAAGAAATGTGTCCATCTTAGAATACCAAGCCTTAGGGTCTTGTTTCAGACCATAGAGAGACTTCTCCAAGTGACACACCAATGAAGAATTTAGAATGAACCCCTATGGGTGCTCCATATATATCTCCTCATGAATATCCCCATGGAGAAATGAGCTCTTCACATCCATTTGATATATATCCCAAACTTGAGCTACACCAATAGCCATATCAATCAAATAGGATACATCTTAGAAATAGGCACAAAGGTTTCTATATAGTCATTTACTTTTACTTGGAAAAAATCTTTGACCACTAAGCGTGATTTATACTTATCAATATTTTCATCTATTGCAAACTTAGTCTGATATATCCACCTACATCATATTAATTTTCTTCCCTTAGGAAGAGGAACAAGATCCCAAGTGTTGTTCTTAATCAATGAGTCATAGTCTTCTTACATTGTTGAATCCCACTCAACTATCCCTATGGCTTCCTAAAAAAACTATGGATCAAAATCTATGGCAATGTAGGAATGTGGAAGATCATGCTATGACCATGTCATCCTTCTATCTAATAGATCCCTAACAAGATGTTCTACATCCACCAAAGTCTATCTAGCCCACAAAGGCATTAATGGGTGAGGATTTGGAGGAGGAAGAGGAGGAACATGACCAACTAAACCCTATTAGGGAGGTAATACCTCATCATCTCTATGAGTAGATGAAGCAGGACTATCATCATCACTACTATTTGATTCTTCTAAGGAAGAAGAATGAGAAATGTTATAAGAGAAGTCTAAAGGATTTTCTTCAAAGTAAACACTTTTGGCTATAATAAACTCATGTGAATCTAGATAGATAAGTCAATATCCCTTAACACCATCAAAATATTCTACAAATATGCATGTCTAACTTTTTTGTTCTAAAAAATGGTGTCTGTCTAAAGGTATGTGAGACCAAGCTAGGCTAATGAAGACTCTAAAATGATGCACATCTAGCTTCCTGTTGTACCAAGCTTAAATAGGTGTTATCCCTTTTAAAGCTGTATGAGGAACTCTATTCTATATATATGCAACATAATTAATTGCTTCAACACAGTGCTCAAGTACTAGTGATTTTGCATGAATCATATAACTTGCCATCTCTTTAAAGAATATGTTCTTCCTCTTTGTTACACCATTCTATTGAGATGTGTATGCAATTGAATGTTGAAGATCAATTCTTTCAAGAACACATAATTTTTCAAACTTATTCACATATTCCCTCCCATAATCTGTGTAGTATATTGACATACTTCCCATATTGTTTCTCTATTAGAGATTTAAACTCTAGAAATC
Organism: Torreya grandis; assembly: GCA_037957365.1. Taxonomy (NCBI): domain Eukaryota; kingdom Viridiplantae; phylum Streptophyta; class Pinopsida; order Cupressales; family Taxaceae; genus Torreya; species Torreya grandis. The sequence continues at coordinate 415,956 of JARHVA010004150.1, read as the reverse complement.
CATCAAATACTTCACCTTTGAGTTTAAAAAAATAAACCCAAGTATATTTTAAATAGTCATCAATAAATGTGAGACCATTGTAGGTTTTACTAAAAATAAAAATAGGTAATAGACCTACTAAATCACTTTGAATAAGTTTAAGGACTTGTGTAGCCCTCTACACCTTCCCTTTATCAAATTTATTATTTATATGTTTACCTAAGGCACAACCATGACATACACCACTTGAAAATTGAATATATGGAAGTCCTATAACCATCTCCTGCTGACTAAGCTATTGTAAATAGCAATAGTTTAGATGACCAAACTACTCATACCATAGCTTTCTCACTAAATCAATGTGTAAGAGTAAAGTTGTAGAGGAAGACTGAGGCACAAAATGTGAAAATGTATAAAGCTAAGTATGTTTGTCAACTTTTCCCACTACAACTAAGGCATTATCCTCCAATTTTTGATTGTTAGAGAATCACATTTGAACTAAAATTTCCTACCAGTATCAAAGTGAGTGATTTGGTAGATAGAGAGAAGGTTAGTTGATAAATTTGACACATAGAGGACATCATCATATATACCACCATCAACATCAAATGTACCTTTTCCTATAAAATTTACCTTAGAATCATCACCTATGAGAATATGAGGCAAGGAACTTGGTTCTAATCTAGAAAAAAATTCTTCATCAAAACCCATATGGTGTGAAGCACCTTATTTAATTACCTCTGCCTTGAGATAATTTTACAATGCAATTAGTGTTGTAGCTTTCCCTTTCACTAAATTTGAAAGAGTGTAAGAATCCTTTGAAGAGGATTTATTGATGTTATTATTTTTGAGAAGACCCTTAAGGTCATCAATCTCTTTCTTCCAATAATTTTGTTCAATATAAAACCCCTTTTTACAATAAGGGAAAGGCGTGCCAGTCCTTTTCTATGGATCCTATTTCTTATTAGTGGATTTATAATCCCCTTTTGGGGAATATTGTTTCCCTTTATTCTTATCTTTTATGGCTTATTATCATTATTCTACTTCTTTTTAATTGAACTTGTATTTGATGCTAATGTTGAAACTTGATTATCCAAAGATTGACTTACAACTAGAGCTTGATATTTAGATGACTTGATTAGACCAATAGCTATTAACTTTTCATCTTTAGCCACTAGAATCTTGTATAATACCTTAAAGATGGGCATTTGATACACTGTGCCCAATGCGAGCCTACGAGTTTGAAAGCTAGAAACAAAGGATGAATATTCAGGCCCTAATTTTTGTAAGACACTAAAAATCAATTAAATATCCTTTTTATCAATTTTACATTTAAAAAATTTATGTTCTAAGATCTATGACTTTAGTGATGTAGTCTTATATTGTAGCATAAGTTTTTAGATCCAAACTAATAAGTTCGTTGTCAATTTGGTAACCATGAGCCTCATCTATTTTTCCAAACAATGATGCTAATTTATCCCAAGCATATTTTTTAGTTGTATATTTTTCAAGATGGATATTCAAATCTAAAGACATGTAAGATTGAATGCATCTAATTACCATAGTAGTTTCAAAGAGAAAGAGTTGTAACTCTTTTGCATTAGTATGTGGAGAAAGAAGAGTTATTATGTAAGGCATATATCCTAATATCATTAATTCATTTCAAGCATTCTATTTCCATGTGTTATAGTTATATGTTGTTAAAAGTGGGAACTTAAGATTCTCCATGATGGCTTTGAAAATAAACTGTCATAAAGTGAAAATCAAACTACAAAACACAACATAAAACCCCCCTAAATTACATAGTTTTATCCCACCCAAAAAATATTTGTTACCACTTTATAATTAAGTGCAATTAAAATGTTGAATTATAATTTTTAAATTTTATAAAAAGATCAATTAGGCCATCTAATCTAAAAGTACAAAAAATATTCACTTTATTCTAAAACTTTCTACACCAATGTGTTGTGATTAAAAAAATATTAACTTAAAAAAAAACAAGACCTTAATATGAGGTTGTATGTGAAAGCTATGAGCCTCTGAAGTTGCAAAAATGAGGATGAGTATGAGTTGTTATAGAAAAATCTAAATTTTAAAAAATATAGACAAATCTAGAAAAAACTAAAAGTACAGTAGTAAAGAACATAAAATTTTAAGCTATTTAAAAAAAAAATCGCTAAAAAATACCTCAAAGTGTTCAAATGGTGGGCTCCCAAAGCTGATTTTACAAATATACCTACTGATCCATGAGGCCTACCAATTTTATTTATTTTTGGTTTACAGAGTCTGTATGGTCTGTATGATCGTACTTGACAGCAAAAAAAAATTACCTTCCAAGTGACTATGTCTAAATTGGACAAATTTTTTATGGATATTTAGGTTGTGATGCCTTTTGAACACAACCATGAGGTCCATTTTTCTTAGAAACATTTTAATTTTATGTACCCACCAAATTTAGGGTGTGGTTCTTCTCAATTAAACCCTTGTTAAGTTTACCTTCTGTACCCAATTTGGATAAAATTGTAGATGATTTTGACTATCTCAAGCACTTTGAACTCAATGGTGAGCTCAAAAATTCTCTAAAAAACTTTGATTTATTCTTATATACAAAATAAAAAAACTGGTCTTATATCTAGATTTTTTTTTCTTGAATATTAATAATTTAATGATTTAAGATAACTTTGGTACCATGTTAGAATTAGTTACAATATCTAATGAATCTAATAGAAAGCATAAATAAAAGTTGAAATAGTAATAGTAATAAATAATAATAATTATATATTTGAGATAATAATAGAAATGAATAAATTACTCAAATATGATAAATTACTCTAATAATTTAATATTAATTTGATACATAATACACAAATATCTATTTATTATATAGAGAAAGGCATGCATGATAAATATTAGTGAACTCACGCAACACATGTAGTTCAATTAATATCTAACTACAAGAATAATAGAGAGTAACTCCACTCTAATAAGATATGTGTCCAACTTGTGTAAATGATCAATACAAGTTGACCACTAGATAAACAATATTATCATATTTTACCCAGAATAGTGGAGTAAAAATCCACTGTAATAAGATAATTGTCCAAGTTGACTACTTGTTAAGAAAGCTAATCTTATTTGGTTCAAATTATTAATAAATATAATAAACTAATTATAATAAGTAATTAGTACACCATTCTAAATAATAAATACAAGTAAATGCAATAAAGAAAATAAATGCACCAACAATTATAGAGATGTACTCCAATGTATTTTGTTATTCTACGATGGTATAGGCATGATCAAACCATCATCAATCTTTGGAATATATAAATTTCTTGAAAAAACACTCTAATTCCTTCTCAAGATCGAACATGCATCTAAGATAGGGTTTTGGCCAATTCTTGGTTCACCCATCCATAAAAGATCTAAGATAATCAAATTTGACATGTAAAATTATTACAAGGTCCCAAAAGTGAATAAAACATTTATCTATAATTTCACACATGTGATGGATATGTGGAAGAAAATATCAGTTTCTAGGCATAAAGATCTAATTGAGGGATAATTAGAGAGAGAAAGAAGTGGAATAAGTATATTTTCACATATGGTATGGTCATAAAAATTTATACAGAGAAGTAAGAGAATAGCAGGTACTCAAATATATTCTTATTTTTCTAAGAGCATCTATATAATGTCCTAGACATGGAGCTTTGTCTATTTTGAGGGCTACAAGGAAATGAAGGCATGTAAGAGTCTTCGATGTGAAATGGAGTGATAAAAAGTATTTGAGGCACTAAAAGGAGTTGATACAAGTTTTATAAGGTAGGGATAAGTTATTCATGGATAAGGATTATAGTCATGAAATTAGAACCAATATTTTATTCATTTGAGCCAAAGAGAACTAGGGAAGATTATATGCTTTTGAAGACAAAAGAAGAAGTTACCAAATTTGCAAAATAGTGTTGTATAAACTCCTCAATCATGACACATATTAGTTAAACACTTTTTAAATATACTTGTAAGTGTGAAGGTGTAGTTTTAAAAGGAAGGAGTTAGATTCAAGAACACAAGAGTGCCCAAATAACCTTCTACGTCAATATGCATAAGGAATCTCACAAGCACTCCACCAATGAATGGATCCAAAGTATAATAGCCACCCTTATAGTCATCAATCTCTTTCTCATGGTAAACCACATCCTTTTAATTTGTATGGCCCATGTTTTTATACATAATCAAATCATGTACTTACATCTTAATCAACACACAGATAGAAAATTGACTTTGGCATCGATGACTCAAATGCTTATGACAAGTTCAGTTTCTAAAACCAACATTCATGACATTTGAAATTTCATAATTCACATCATCTTTGGACCTATAATCATTGGGGTCATACATACACCAATAGCTATATAATACATACATAAATAAGATTATATAAAAAATACCAATTCATATTAAAAAAAAAGAAAAAAAAAACTATTACAAAACACAATACCCATAGTATGTATTAGATATAACTATCAATCCTAACTTTTTTCAAGTCAGATGGCACATGATTGAATGTACTATCATCGATATAGAAGGTAGTGGGATACCCCAATCTCTTACATTCACATTTTATAAACTTTTATTTACAATTTATTTATGTCTAGGTAACAATATATTTATCATTTCCTATATTATACTCCACCTTAATCCAATCCAATTCATTGGAAGAGAACTCCCTAGGACATGGATTTTACACTATGAGAGATAACAATATCTTTCACTTGGACATCATCAACAAAGTGAGCAAGCAAAAAAATAGACTTGTTAATTTATGCATTTACAAGGAGCATTGATATATAATTAATGTTCATAAACAAAGAATATTGATAAATAATTAGCACTAACAAACAAGAGAAATGATAACCATATGCAAATGTATAAAAAAATAGATAAAAATTACAGAACATATGCATTAATATGTTATCCCAAAATAATTCAATGTAATAACTTATAAACACATAATTAAAAGTTATCACTTATAGACCATAAATAATATACACATATTTAAAACATGCATTGATTTTATTAGAGCAAACAATAATACACAAAACATATATGTTGTCCATAATCACACAAAAAGAAGAAAACATTTAGCAAACATAAGCATATTCAAGATTTATATAATCATATCATGTTAATGAAAATAATTTGGCACACCCTAACCTCAACACTTTGATAGGGTTATCCTTAGAGTGTGCGATCAAATAAAAAATTGATAATATGCATATGTGCCATATATTGTATTTAACATATTGCATATAAGACTATTAACAAAAAATTTCAAATGCTAATTAATATGAGGATACCAAATAATTATCTCGTTAATTGTTATATTTATTAAAATTCTAATTTTAATTTAAAAAATTGAGTGATAACAACCCATCAGGTTGTACCATCAAACACCTCACATCTTAGGCATCCTACTTATCATAGCTAAATACTATTCACACAAAACCCTAACTCTGCCCCCAAAATAATAATTCTTTGAATATATCATGAATATAGTCAATGAATTTCCATGACCCTTATATTATTAACTTTATAGAGTTATCAACAAAAATAAACATAATAAGTGTTCTGCAAACCCAGAAGAAACACTTATACTAAGTATTAAGTTAATAGAAACATAAAATTAAGAGAAATGTAATACTAAGTTATCTACCATGTATGTATCTCTTTCCATTATCAATAAGAAAACAAACATTAAAAATATCCATTCATATCACTATTTAAGGGAATATTTATACACACCCTCAACATGCATTGAGTCATAAAAGATAGATACATGTTTAAAGATAAAACAAGGTAAGATCTTAAAATCATTCTAAAATAATGATACCATTAGGTTCAAGTAGTCATAAATATAATGAATGAGTTTCCATGGTTAAAAAAAAAATACTTTTACTGAGTACTAAGCTAAGAAAAACATAACATTGAGAGAAACATAATACTAAGTTACCCACCATCCATGTCACTATTTCTATTAGCAACAATAAATTAAACATTAAAAATATCTATTCATATCACCATTTAATGGAATAGTGATAACCACCCTCGTCATGAGTTGAGTCATAAAAGATAGATGTAGGTTTAAAGATAAAATGGGGTAAGATCCTAAAATCATTCCCAAATAAGCACACTATCAAGTTTAAGCAGTCATGAATACAGTCAATGGATTTCTATGATCTTTTTATTACTAACTTAATAGAGTTATCAACAAAAATGAACATAATAAGTATTTTTGAAGCTCACAAGAAACACATATACTGAATACTAAGTTAAGAGAAACATAACATTGAGAGAAACATAATATTGAGTTATATGTGCCACCTATGTCATTCTTTTCATTAGCAACAATAAATTAAACATTAGAATCATTCATTCATACCATGATTTATGTGAATAATTATAACCAACCTCATCACGAGTTGAGTCATTAAATATAGATGCAGGTTTTAAAAAATAACAAGGTAAGATCATAAAATCATTCCCAAGTAAGCATACCATCAAGTTCAAATAATCATTAATATTATCAATGGGTTTTCATGATCCATCTCTTATTATCTTGATAGAGTTGTCAACAAAAATAAATACAATAAGTGTTTTGTAATCTCACAAGAAACACTTAGACTGAGTACTAAGATAAGAGAAACATAACATTGAGAGAAACATAGTACTAAGTTATCCACCACCTTTATCACTCTTTCCATTATCGACATGAAATTAAACATTAGAAACATCCATTCATATCATCATTTAAGGGAATGGTCATAACCACCCTCAACATGAACTCAATCATAAAAGATAGATGCATGTTTAAGCACAGAACATAGTAAGATCCTAAGATCCCGGAAGATCCTAAAATATCTCATATTAGCATAATTATCATTGATCAACTAAGAAGTATTATGTTGACTATATTCTTTACTGCTTGAATGAATTAATGATTAGCTAGGGCATAATTTGTTTTATATTTTTTGTATTATTTACTACTTGAAGGAATTAATGATCGGTTAAGGCATAATTATTCATTCAACACATAATTGATTAAATGGTTTGTGTAATTAGGATATGCTACATATAATTCATTGAACACATAATTCATTCAATACTAGTTATTACATCAAACATAACACACATTCCTATACTTTGGCTCCTAGAATAGGGCATTAACACATAGGGCATTATAATAGGGCATTATACTCGTACAATCAAGTATAAAATCAACAAGGTATTAGTAAGTATTAGAATAGGGAATTAGTACATAAGGAATTATATTAGTACAAGTATAAAATTGATGCAGTGTTTCAACATAATCTGCATTAAAGTATAACCAACATATTTCATACTCTGAATATACATACAGGGGTCAAAATTCCAAACATTCAAATTCCTTTACAATATAAAATTAGAATACAAAGGTATAGAGTTCAAATTCCTTTATATGTAGCATAACCAACAATGATTATGCATACATGGGAACCTTGTGAATCTACTCGGATGTTGCCAAGAGGGATCATTCAATATTATTTGATATTTTTTAGCCTAATGAATATCTTTTGGAATATCTAGGAGACCCTGCCTTAAAATTAGGGCCACAGAGGATTACTGAAACTTTCAGACGTTCTCGCACCGTGTGAAAGGGGAACGAACCATTCAATATGGGCCTAGATTTCTCTGTAATAATGCCAGTGTAGGAGTCATATTCAAGAGAGCTATGTCCACACTCTGGGAGACTATTTTAGTTATGAGATACTAAAGAGGGCATTCGGAGCTCAGACATACCGATAAGCTCATTCTTCCGATTCAATCAGTATTACACACTTTGTTTACACTTAAATTCATCTTTCCTGTTGAGTTGTACCACCAGCAATCTTGGTTCAGGTTGTACCACCAAAAAATTTAGTTCAAAAAAAACTACTGACTTTTTGATACAATACAATTCAAAATTTTGAACAGCTAATTTTATAATTAAAAACAACAAAGCAATGAAAGACACAACTCTTATGTTCTTGAAAATGTCTGGTTTCTAAGCACAGCCATCTCTGAAGGGAGCGTAGAAACACCTAACACACTCAATATGCAGATTAACTACGATACAAAACATCTTCACTCATCCACTCTTCTGCTGTTATTATGTTTTTCTTTGTTTTTCATGGGTTCCCATGTACACATAGGTAACGTAGTCATGAATATATGTGACCCTGCTAAATACACAAAGGGAAATAAATTCGAGAGAAATTTGAATATAGTTCTTAATAATCTTCTGAACCACAGAGCTTAAGGATTTCCTCAATGTCACAGAGACGCAATGATGGAGGAATGCTACAGCTATTCACAAGAAGCAAATACCAGTATTCGACATGGTTGCGGAAATGCCATAGGAGGTAGAGTTTGTCTTTATGATTTTTTTATGTGGTATGAAAATTATAGCTTCATCGGAAAACTGGATACCCAGAGAGTGATTTAATACAATTTAGCAAATGCCACACACCTCGATGTCTTTAAAAGAGCTATTAATAGGCTTTTCACAAATCTGACAAAGGAAACCTATAGATCCGCTAATCGATACTCTTCAGGAACAACAATTGACTCTTCGTTTCAGAAGATATTTATTCTGGTTCAGTGTTGGAGAGACATAACTTCCAGTGACGACTGCACAACATGCTTATCAAATGCAATTACTAGTCTCTTAAAGGTGACCGTGATGGATGGTGCGACTTGTGTTGGAGTTGTGGGTCTCTTTGGAAGTTGCACTGCTCATTACGAAACCTACCCATTCTTTTATTCTACAGCTCCTCCTCTGCCTCTTCCACTCCAACTACCTACTCCACCATTGATTCAGCAGAGACTATTCTCACCACCAACACGGACTAATAATGTTGAAAAGTGATGCTAAAGTGCAGTTCACTCGTTGATATTTTTTTAGACTATTAGTGTAAATTTAGTTTGCATGAACAGTTTTTGTGGAGCTAAATTTTGACAGTTAGTTAATTTTTAGTTAATATATTTTTAGAAAAAAATAAATCCTTAAAAAGGCTAGAGTTAGTTTTAGTTGATATTACATGCAAATTATTATTTAGATAAATTTAAAATATGTTATTTAATAATTAGAAAAATATGTTCACATGCAATTCTATTAATACATTGTAATTGATCTTTATTTTCAAGGGAGAAGGAGAATGATTCCAATAATTTGAAAAAGAAGTATTTTTTTATTTTTACAATTCTTATTTCTTCTCTATTACGAATATTGCATATATTTAGCTATGATTTAATTTTATTTAAAATTCTACATTTGGTATCAGAGCTGGTATTTTTCTTTTGGGTTAAATATTTAGTAGTTGAAATTTTGCCAAAAAAATTATCATGTCAAATTCTAACTCCTTGCCCATTCCAGAATTTGATGGAAATGAGTATGATTATTGGTGTATCAAAATGATGACTTTTTTTATAGGAAAAGATTTGTGAGAAACTATTGAATCAGAGTATGTAGAGCCAACTGATTGGAATGCCCTTACAGTAAATGATAAAACAGCTAAGAAGGAGGATAAGAAGAAGAATGCTCAAGCCTTATTTCATATTCAAATAGATCTAGATAAGGGCCTATTTTTACGAATTAAAGGAGCAAAGACAGTAGAGGATGCTTGGAAGACTCTAAAATAAGCCTATCAAGGTAGTGATCAAGTCAAAGTTGTCAAGTTACAGACATTGAAGAGAGATTTGAAGAATTTGAAGTTGCAAGAAGCTGAAAGTGTGAGTACCTATTGTGTCAGAGTAAAAGATGTGGTCAATTAGATGACTACACTTGGTGAAATTTTTAACAATGAGGTTGTAATCAAAAAGGTGTTGATGACTCTCACACCAAGGTGGAACCATGTTGCCTTAATCATAGAAGAAAGCAAGAATTTGTCTCATGAAGCTGGATCTTTGATGTCTCATGAAGAAAGATTGAGAGATTCATTCGAAGAAAGTGATGAGAAAGCTTTTTCCTCCAAATTACAAATCACGAAGAATGAAGATGCCACTAGTAGCATCAAAAGTAATCAACGCCAAGGTAGAGTTCAAAATCAAAATTACTCAAGAGGAAATAGAGGTAGAGGTGGTTTTTGAGGAAGAGGTGGTTTCAGAGGAAGAGGTAAAGGCCGATTTGATAAAATAAATATTCAGTGTTACATTGTAACAGGTATGGCCACTTTAATAATGAGTGTAGATTAAAATAAGGTAATAATGATAAAAGCGTTCATTATGCTCAAGAAGGTGATGAGAATCCTCCAGATAATTTATTTTTATCTTATGACAAAGCTGAGAATGTTTCTAAAGATGTTTGGTATTTAGATTTGAGATGTTCTAACCAAATGTCAAGGAATGAAAAACTTTTTTGTATAATGGATGAAAGTTTTAAATCCAAGATCCAGCTTGGTGATGACAAATAATTGGAGGTTGCTACAAAAGGAGCTATGGAAGTCCATACAAAATAAGGTATGAAGAGTGTTAAAGACATTTATTACACTTCAAAATTAAAGTATAATTTGTTGAGTGTTGGAAAATTATGTGAGTAGAATTATAAAGTTGTATTTAAAAATCAACAATGTATATTTTATGATAAGAATCAAGGAAATAGGGTCTTAACAATTGTGCCTATGACAAAGAATTGGATGTTCCCATTGAAGTTTGGTCAATATAATAGGAACCTTGTCAATATGGCATATGAGGATACAATTTGGTTGTGGCATCTCAGGTATGGGCATTTAAATTTTCATAGTTTGAAAATTCTAACATGAAAAGCATTAGTTTCTGGTTTACCTAAGGTTGAAGAGCACAAAGAAGTTTGTGAAGGATGTGCCAAAGGAAAACATGCAAGAGAGAAATTTCCAAAAGGTAATGCATGGAGGGCTCATTATCCACTCCAGTTAGTTCATTCAGACATTTGTGGTTTTATGCAAACAAAGAGTTTGGGTAAGTCATCATATTTCATTACTTTTATTGATGATTACTCACGATAGTGTTGTGTTTATTTTTTGAAGACTAAAGGTGAAGATCTTGAGACATTCAAGAGGTTTAGAGCCCTTGTAGAAAATGACAAAGGGTGCAAAATCAAATTCTTAAGGACTGATCATAAAGGAGAATTTTGTTCAAAAGCCTTTCAAGGTTATTGTGATATGCCTGGCATCAAAAGAAAACTCACCACTGTATACACACCTCAACAAAATGGTCTAGCTGAAAGGAAGAATTGTAAAGTAGTGGAGATGGCACGAAGCATGCTACAAACAAAGAGATTAAACAATTGTTTTTGAGGAGATGCAGTTGCTGCAGTAATATATATTCTCAATCAGAGTCCCACTAGTGCACTTGACAGGATGAATCCATATGAAGCCTGGTATGAGAAAAAGCCAAATGTGAATTATTTCAAAGTTTTTGATTGCTTAGCCTATGTTCATGTCCCTGATCAAAAGAGGCAAAAGTTCGATCCCAAAAGTGAGTCATGTATTTTTGTTGGATATAATGAGGAAAGTAGGGCTTATAGGTTATATAATCCTCTCACTAATAGGCTTATCATGTCAAGAGATGAGATTTTTGATGAAGGGAGAATTTATGGTCATCAAAAAAGCCATATGGAGAAGTCAAAATCTGTTTTAAATGAAGTTATTATGGATGATATTGATCATGGGAAACCCACTAATATTTCTATGCCAAGTGATACAAATCCACCAGGTAACCCCTCATCTAGTTGTTCAATTCCAAGTGTAAGTCCAGATTCAAGTCCTAGTTCTACAAGGAAGGTAAGAAAATTGAGTGACATTTATCAAAAGAGTTCAAATCAAGTACATGAAGAAAATCCAAGAGGTGAGACATTGAATTTTGCTTTACTTAGCAAGGCTGATTTTGAACCATCATGTTTTGAAGATGCATATACTAATAAATTTTGGATGCAAGCAATGCAAGAAGAGATGGATTCTATTCATAAGAATGACACTTGGGAGCTTACAAAGCTTCCACATGACATGAAGAATATTGGCACCAAATGGATCTACAAGACTAAGTGTAATAGTGATGGAAGTGTTGAAAGGCATAAGGTAAGATTAGTTGTGAAAGGCTTCACATAGAAGTATGGCATTTATTATGAAGTGACATTTGCACCAGTTGTAAGACAAGAGACCATTAGAACGCTGATTTCATTAGTAGCTCAAAATAATTAGAGCATACATCATATGGATGTGAAAAGTGCCTTCTTAAATGGGTACTTAGAAGAAGTATATGTGGAACAACCACAAAGTTTTGAAGTGTAAGGAAAATAAAATCATATCTACAAGTTAAAGAAGGCTTTATATGGCCTTATATAAGCACCAAGATTATGGTTATAGGATTGATAGATATTTTCAAGAGAATTGCTTTTAAAGAAGTAAAAGTGAACCTACCCTTTACTACAAAAAAGAAGGTAATAATATTTTAATTGTAAGTTTGTATGTTGATGACTTGTTGTATATGGGTAGCGGTTCTATGATGAAGGATGAATTCAAAGTTTCCATGATGAATGAATTTGAGATGAAATATTTAGGCCTCATGAAATAGTTTTAGGAACGGAGGTCTATCAAAAGGATAATAAAAAATTTATTTGTTAAACACAATATGCTAAAGATATGTTAAATAAATTTGATATGGTTGATTGTAAACCCGTCTCCACTCCAGTTGTTCATGGAGTTGTGTTGTGTAGAGATGATAGTGCTAAAAGAGTTGATGAGACAGCCTATAGAAGTATTATTGGAAGCTTAATGTTTCTAACTCATACAATCTCTAATATTGCTTATTCAGTTTCACTTATTTCAAGGTACATGGTAGAACCATTAGAAATACATATGAAGGCAGCGAAGAGAATTTTCAGGTATGTGAAAGGCACTCTAGATTTTGATATTCATTACTACACTTCTAAAAGGTTCAATCTTGTTGGTTTTAGTGAACCTGATTGGGGAGGTAGTTTGGATGACCGAAAGTCAACATCTAGGAATTATTTTTATTTTAGTTCTAGTTTGATTACTTGGAGCTCAAAGAAGCAAAGTATAGTTTCCCTTTCTCCTACAAAAGTAGAGTATGTTGCAATCACTTTAGCAGGTACACAAGCATTATGGCTTAGAAAATTTCTTGAATAAATTGGAGAGATTCAAGTTCATCCCACTTTTATTTTTTGTAATAACATTGTGATATTAAAATGGCCAAGAATCTAGTTCATCACAGTAGGACAAACCATTTTGATTTAAAACATCATTTTATTCGAGATTTAGTGTAGAAGAAGGTAGCAAAATTGAGATACATGAACACTAAAGAACAATTAGCAGATATCTTCACTAAGGTAGTTGAAAATTATCAATTTTTGAAACTCAGAGATCAAATTGTGAGCCCTCTCAGTGTCAAGGGGGAGTATGTTGAAAAGTGATGTTGAAGTGCAATTCACTCAGTTATATCTTTTTAGACTATTAGTGTAAATTTAGTTTGCATGAACAGTTTTTGTGGAGCTAAATTTATATAGTTAGTTAATTTTTAGTTAATATATTTTTAGAAAAAAATAAACCCTTAGAAAGGCTAGTGTTAGTTTAAGTTGATATTCGATGCAAATTATTATTTAGATAAATTTAAAATAGTTTATTTAATAATTAGAAAAGCATGTTCCCATGCAATTCTATTAATACATTGTAATTGATCTTTATTTTCAAGGGAGAAGGAGAATGATTCCAATAATTTGAAGAAGAAGTATTTGTTATTTTTGCAATTTTTATTTCTTCTATATTATGAAAATTGTATATATTTGGTTGTGATTTAATTTTATTTAAAATTCTACAAATAATGCATAATAGTTTTTTTTTTATTGAATTAGATTTTGGTGGAGTGGTTTATTTTTTTAGTTTTTTTAAAATCCAGGGTGAGAAGGGGTTATACTCTTTGCCTCGGTACACATGCTCTAAGCTCAATCCATTTTAAATCTACTTTATTAGAGGCAATTTCATTTTAAACAAATAAAATTCAATTAATTTTATAAATATGTCATAGTTCAACATTTGAGATGACTGAACACTCAAATCGATCTACTGTGCAGAGAAGTTTTCATTCTAATTAGCTATAGTTTTGGGTATTCTAGGAAGCTTATCGGGGATGTTATTACTATGCATCTTTGCAATTCGAAGAAAACTGAAATCCTGAGTGTTTGGGATGTCACTCGTCGTAGGGAAAGGTATTTTTGGTGATGAACTCTTACTCTAATTGACCTTGAAGTAAGATTTTTATAAACTTAACTCCTTTCTAGTGAGGGCATTAAAATATAATCAATAAACCATTATCTCCATTGTCCAAAAATTGTGGTTTGAAATATATTTTTCATTTTTGGGCTAGATATAAAATTATAATTTGTCCTCTACATTTTGTTACACAGAAAATCATGGCACAGATGTAGATTCACTGATCGGCCAGGATGAGATCATAATCTTTAACATGGAAATACTCAGGGCTACTACTAGAAATTTTCATGAAGATAACAAGCTCAGAGAGGGAGGATTTGGCCATGTATACAAGGTAACATAGATTATAACAAAGTGTTAGAAGATCATTTTCCTTATTTTGAATAGTAAGCAGATCATTTTTCTTATTTTGGATAGTAAAGAATTTTATTTTGCTTTTCATCACAACATTTTTCTTATTTTGCATACTATTGAAAAGTGATGCTAAAGTGCAGTTCACTGAGTTCTATTTTTAGACTATTAGTGTAAATTTAGTTTGCATGAACAGTTTTTTGTGGAGCTAAATTTAGACAGTTAATTTTTAGTTAATATATTTTTTAGAAAAAAATAAAACATTAGAAAGGCTAGAGTTAGTTTTAATTGCTATTTCATGCAAATTATTATTTAGATAAATTTAAAATATTTTATTCAATAATTATAAAAACATGTTCACATGCAATTCTATTAATACATTGTAATTGATCTTTATTTTCAAGAAGGAGAAGGAGAATAATTCCAATTTTTTGAAGAAGAAATATTTTTTATTTTTGCAACTCTTATCTCTTTTGTATTATGAATATTGCATATATTTGGCTATGATTTAATTTTATTTAAAAATTCTACATTTGGTATCAGAGTAGGTATTTTTCTTTTAGGTTAAAGATTTAGTAGTTGGAATTTTGCCAAAAAATTATCATGTTAAATTCTAACTCCTTCCCCATTCCATAATTTGATGGAAATGAGTATGATTATTGGTGTATCAAAATGATGGCCTTTTTGATAGGTAAAGATTTATGGGAGATTATTGAATCAAGTTATGCAGAGCCAGCTGATTAGAATGCCCTAACAGAAAATGATAAAATAGCGAAGGAGTCTAAGAATAAGAATGCTCAAGCCTTATTTCATATTCAAATAGCTCTAGATAAGAGCCTATTTTCATGAGTTGTAGGAACAAAGATAGCAGAGGATGCTTGAAAGACTCTAAAAGAAGCTTACCAAGGTAGTGATCAACTCAAAGTTGTCAAGTTATAGACATTGAAGAGAGAGTTCAAGAATTTAAAGATGCAAGAAGTTGAAAGTGTGAGTACCTATTGTGTCAGAGTAAAAGATGTGGTCAATAAGATGGCTACACTTGGCAAAATCGTGAACAATGAGGTTGTGATCAAAAAGGTATTGAGGACTCTCACACCAAGGTGGAACCATGTTGCCATAATCATAGAAGAAAGAAAGAATTTGTCTACCCTTCAATTTGATCATCTAGTTAGATCTTTGATGTCTCATGAAGAAATATTGAGAGATTCATTTGGAGAAAGTGATGAGAAATATTTTTCCTCCAAATTACAAATCACAAAGAATGAAGATGTCAATAGTACCATCAAAAGTAATCAAGGCCAAGATAGAGGTCAAAATCAGAATTACTCAAGAGAAAATAGAGGCAGAGGTGGTTTCCAAGGAAGAGGAGGTTTGAATTTGTTACAAAAGAAAAATATGGTGAAGGGATTACCACCAATGGAATAGCTAGAAAGTACATGTGACAATTGCATTCTGGCAAAACAACATAGAGAGAGATTTCTATTAGGAGCCTCATATAGAGCAAAGGTAATATTGGAGCTAGTCCATAGTGATTTATGTGGACCAATGCAAATTCCATAATTTGGAGGTAGTACTTATTTTCTAACCTTCATTGATGACTTTAGCAGAAAGACGTGGATATACTTTCTCAAAAATAAGTCTGAAGCCTTTGGAAAGTTTAAAGAATTCAAGGCTATGGTTGAAAAGCAGAGTGGCCTTTACATCAAGGTACTTAGTCAGATAGAGGAGGTGAATATATGTCTAATGAATTTCAATAATTTTGCAGATATCATGGCATTAAAAGGCAACTGACTACAAGGTACACACCATAGCAGAATGGTGTAGCAGAAAAAAAGAATAGAACAATCATGGAGATGGCTAGAAGCATGTTGAAGGCCAAACATTTGTTAAATGAATATTGGGCAGAAGTAGTAGCATGTGCAATATATATTCTGAATAGAAGCCCAATAAAGAGTGTCAGAGATCGAATTCCACAAGAAGCTTGGAGTGGTAAGAAGCATAGTATACATCATTTAAAAAATTTTGGTTGTATTGCATATTCTCTTATACCATCTAAATTGAGAAGAAAGCTTGATGATAGAGGTGAGATATGCATTTTTATTTGCTATAGTGAAGAATCAAAGGCTTATAAGTTGTATAACCCTATTTCAAAGAAAGTGATTATTAGCAGAGATGTTGAATTTAAAGAAGAAGAAGCATGGGATGGTAGCATTGATAAAACCATCACAATTGGAGCACCAATTTCCCAAAATGAAGAAGAATCTGAAGAACAAAATTTTCAAGGTGATCAATCCTCTCCACAAGCAAGAACAAGCACTCCAATAAGAACACCTAGGAGCTTAGCACAAGGTGAATCATCTGGTCATGCATGTCATCCTACTCCAAATTCACAATTAAGTGATGAATCTGATCCAACTCTTGCCACTTTAAGATCAAGATTTAAAGGTAAGAAAATGAGAAACTTAAATGAGATTTATAATCAAGACGAAGAGAAGTTAGATTTGTGTTCAAATTTTGCTCTTTTCTCTCGTGATTCTATGTATTATGAAGAAGCAGTTAATGAGGAACATTGGATAAAATCAATGGATGAAGAGATGAATGCCATTGAAAGAAACCAAACATGGGATCTAACTAAGCTACCTGAAGGTAAGGATTGCATAGGAGTCAAATGGGTTTATAAGACCAAATTTGATGTAGAAGTAAATGTTGAAAAACAAAAGGCAAGGTTAGTAGCAAAAGGTTTTGCAAAAGAACATGGAATTGATTATGATGAAACATTTGCTCCAGTTGCTAGACTTGATACTATTAGAATGGTTTTAGCAATAACTACACAAAATAATTGGAAGGTATATCAAATGGATGTCAAATCATCTTTCTTGAATGGTTTTCTGGATGAAGAAGTGTATGTGAAACAACCAACAGGTTATGAAGTGCATGGACATGAAGAAAAAGTCTACATATTGAAGAAGGCCCTCTATGGTCTCATGCAAGCACCAAGAGCATGGTATAGCAGGATTGATTAATACATGACAAATAATGTATTCAACAAAAGCAATAGTGAGCCTACATTGTACACAAAAATCAACAATGAAGGTCAAATTTTGATTGTGTGTTTGTATGTTGATGATTTGATTTTCAATGGAAACTTGTCTATAGACACATTTAAATCAGCAATGAAGAAAGAATTTGAAATGACAGATTTGGGATTAATGAAGTACTTTTTAGGCATAGAAGTTGTACAATCAGAGAAGGGAATTTTTATTTGTCAAACTAAATATGCAAAGGATGTGTTAAGGAGGTTTAAGATGCTGAATTGTAAACCAGCACCTACACCAGTTGCTACAAGGACCAAAATTAGCAAAGAAGACAAAGGGTCTAAAGTTGATTCTACAACATTCAAAAGACTAGTTGGTAGTTTGATGTATCTTACAGCTACAAGACCAAATATCATGTATGGGGTCAGTTCAATCTCTAGATTCATGGAGTCACCAAAGGACTCACATTGGCAAGTTGGAAAGAGGATACTGAGATATGTGGCAAGAACAATAGAATATGGAATTTTATATTCCACAACTAATGATTTTAGTTTGATTGGTTATATTGATAGTGATTTTGTAGGTAGCATTGATGACAAGAAGAGTACTTCTGGACATGCCTTTCTTTTAGGAATAGGTGTGGTCACATGGGCATCCAAAAAGCAACCTATAGTGACACTTTCATCAGCTGAAGCAGAGTATGTAGCAGCCACATCAACAGCATGTCAAGCATCTTGGATGAGGAGAGTATTGACAAATTTATTACAAGCACATAAGGAGTCAACACCAAACATTTGTGACAACAAATCTGCAATTGCATTGTCAAAAAATCATGTTTTTAACAAGAGGAGCAAGCACATTGATACAAGATTTCATTTTATCAGAGAGTTAGTGAACAATGGAGAAATCCATCTGGAGTTTTATAGATCTGAAGACCAATTGGCAAATATATTCATAAAGGCATTAACAAAGGAGACCTTTGATTATCTAAGACAAAATTTAGGCATTGTAAATGTTGAAGTAGTTAGTTGTAGAAATTAAGGGGGAGTGTTAGAGACTGGAGATAATTTCTCCACTCCTCATGCATGCACCGCAGTTATCAAACAATTAGTTCAAGCAGCTAGAGAGTTAAGCAATTTGCATGAAAAGATTAAAATTAGTCTTCAGTTTGCTTTTCTAATTATTATTTATTTTCAAATCTATTTAGAGGACTCATGGGTGCAGTATTGTAATAAGCAAGATCAAGAAGATATACAAGATTCAAGAAAGATTAATAAAATCTTGTTTTTTTTCCATTGATGTAGCAATCTGAGTATTCATGTTTTTATTCTATTATGCTTTGTTATTCCTTAACTTTTATGTATACAAGCAGATGCATCCCTTCGCCCACCCAGTCCAGTGTATACGCAATGCTTTCAAACCTTTCTATGAGTAATTTACCAAATCTCACAAAGCCATCTTTCATGGGTGTTTCGCATAAAGATGTTCCTTCACATAAACATACATCTACATCAGGAAGTATGAATTCCAACGCTATGTCATCATCATTTGCTTCATTTGGGACTCATTTGGTCCACCCATCTATTAATGATGCTTTCGTTACAGATTTGGAATCCAGATAAACCTACACAGTCATTCACTTTATAGTAATGGTTTGCTTATGCTTTTAACATTATGTCCAATAGATAAACGCATGAACTTACTATGATGTAATTCAATATGTTTTAAGTCACACAAATCCCTTGTTGTGACATATTTCATTTGTTTCTACTGTTTATTTTTTGTAGAACTCCCATATGTATTTTGCACTCTTCCTATGTATTGGATTTTACTATCTTTTAGTGGAGATTAATATGTGAATTAAACTAAATCAGATCATGTGAATATTTTTTTACCCATTTGATGTTGACTTAAAGACATCAAGGCATCAAATCATGGTTTAAATTTGGTAGTCGACCCTATCTATCATGACCCCAACATTTTGTCATTTTTCAAGTTCATCGTTAAATGGAATGTCTCTTCCCTCCAAAACTCATTGCCATGTCATATGAAGGAACAAATCACTTCATTTTTCACCTTCAATTCTACCAAATATATAAGACTAGTAGTTGCCTCAAGGGTGCAAGGAATGCCATAATAAATGTATATTTGGTTTTCATTTTTTTTGGTGGTAAGTGATCAATTCTCACATTGGAAGTGCTAATGACTAACTCAGTCAGCTTGTATTTTTTGGGTAAGTATTTTAAGCATGTGATGTTGACACCCACTGCTACTTGAGAATCAAACCTACCAACTCTCCCTTGCACTTGGGACCCATCGCCAATTGGTGATTCCTCTATCACAACATTCACATTGTAACACAAATGAAATCCCCTTATGTAACCATGTGGCATGCACTTTACAAAATATTCGTTACTCACTTCAACCACAATGAAAGCAATGAGATAAAATTTAAAACCTCAATTTATTGCCCCCACATCAATGGAATTTAATTATTGATTTGATTCACATATTGGACATGGATTCCTTACATATTCAAATAGAAAATAGTCAAAAACATATCCCACCACCTTGCAAACTACAAAACCCTTTATAATGGGTATAGCCCATATAAATCCAATAACTACCTTGATGTCAGGGCATGTTTATGACAAGGGACCTCTAGTATATGATATCACATCAAATAGCTTACCATTGCTCCTCATCATCACCACCCATCATCATCATCATCATCATCATCATCATGTGAATCACTTTGAAATCTTACACCTCCTATGAGATCTATATGGCATGAATATATTCACAATGTAGATGAACATAAGTTACAATATAGATATTGAAACCTCAATTCCTTGTCCCCAAATTAGCAACATTGATTATGGTGTCAATATATTAGCAATGTAGATGAATATAAGTTTGAATATAAACTTTTAAACCTGAATGCCTTGTCTACACATCAACAACATTGTAGTGCTAATTTGAGTTGCACATTAGATGTGAAACCTTCTTGAAATAAAGTCTTCCTCATGTTTTCATCATTGACCTTTAACAATTGAAAACATCCAATCAAAGAATCTATCATACTGCAAGCTATGTACCCCTTTCCAATGGGTGCAAGTCGTGTAAATCTAACAACTACATTAAATTTAGATATGTTGTAGCATAGTGTTTCCCCTTGCCATCACCACCCGACTCACATCTTCATACATCACACCTTGTGTTGGTGGCTTTGGTGGAGGTTTTGACTATGGTTTGGGTATCACCTTTAGGTTTAGTAAAGGTATTGTTGGTAGTTTAGATGGTGGCTTAGGG
>JARHVA010004150.1:377500-385000 GCA_037957365.1 Torreya grandis | reverse complement strand
AAAGACACTTCAAATAATTTTGATTATAACGATATTTAGGGTCGATAGAAAGGCTCTACACATGATCAACCAAGTGTACATCATTCACCTAATCAACCTTAAATCCCCTATAAAGTTTAAATTAGGTTATGTATATCAACACTATGCATGTACTTAGTTCCCTCACCGATACACTCGTTCAACATACAAGTAGGATCTCAGATACCAATGCTAGAGATACACCACCTAGTGTGTATGCTTGACTCAACCTTTGAAGATATTGTAGAGATATATGCACTAGAACTTCTAATGATGACAACATTGGTTAATCAAAGGGCTTTGATAATATAATTATAAATGATGAGTTTTTGGCATGCACATTTGGTGTGTAGTCATCATCCACTACACAAATGTAGGTTTATTTTATATAAATGTCATGTTAAAATTAAGCTATATTTACATTTTAATTTATCTAATATTTAATTTAAATAAAAATTGAATAATATATATGTAATATTTAATGTCCTAGGAGGAGATGGTGCCTTCAACATCATAGTCCATATTTGTAGGATTTGATTTAATACAACCATTATTTATATATACGGATCTAGTTGCTGGCCCATGTCTTTTATGTCCTAGTAGGAGATGGTGCCTTCAATGTCATATTCCACATTTTTAGGATTTGATTTAATGCAACCATTGTTTACATATATGGATCTAGTTGCTAGCCAATCCACTAGTACATCTTTATGTGTTAGGATGACATCTTTTACTTATACATAGGTAAAATTTTGAGTTAATCTTATGTTCTATGTATATTTTCCTTTTATGTTTAAGTTAAATTTATCTATCAAGGATCTATAAATTCAAGTATAGAGTTATTAAATACACTCTTGGTTTAATAAAGGAGAAAAATTTACCATATATATATTTGATATTTTATATAAGATTAAGTGAGACCTTGTTTAAATTAAATTGATGGCTCAAGTAGACACTCCTACATCACTACAAGCTAAGATAGACATATGCATATTTGTTAGAATGTCATATACACAGGTGTTAATAGAGGTATATACTAACTTGAAATTTTAAATTATAAAATATACTTGTTTTAATAATTTTATTGTTGACGTAAGAGATTTCACCCTTTGATAGGAAAACGAGCTCCTGCCTTCTCCTTGCAACATGGAAACTCCCCTCTCACCTGTGGGACTGACGAAGCTGGAGGGGAGAGTCTCTAGATAAGGGCTAGCTCCCTTTGATGTATCATTTTTGTTTCAGCAAGTGCAAATACAAACATATATATATATATATATATATATATATATATATATATATATATATATATATATAAAGGGGGGGGGAATGAAAAGGGGGAAAGATACAAGGAAACAAACTACTCTAAAGAGGTGATACACCAAAATAAGTTGACCTTCTCACATCCACTCTCAAAATCAGATAAATACATTCATACGCTTCACACTTGGCAAAAGAACAAGTCTGCAAAACTTAATAGGGAGGTTTAAATGAAAATATAGAAAATGGGGTTTTCACCAGGGTGCTATAAAATGCACACTGTAAGTAATCTCCTCTGTTTTACACTTCTCAAATATTGCTCTTCTCCTGTCAGCTACAAAATGGCACCTTGTAGATAACTGGTGTGTTGGTGCTGAACCTGTGAGAGCATCAAAAGACAATGACTAAACACAAAACAAACACTCAGGACATACACAAAATATCTATCCAAGAAGAGGTAAAAAATGTGTTTATTGATTCAGGTGAAATTTTAGCAAGGCTGTGCCTTGGTAAAATGTGGAAGATGTTTTTACAAAATGATAAGTTTGCAATATATATATATATATATATATATATATATATATCAAAAGAAAAGAGGCCTATCATGTCCATTCATTGGAAGGAACAAGTCCCTCAAAGCATTAATGAACTACCCTTTTGTCTTGTTTGAAGTTTGCCTTTTTCAAGGTCAATATGCGGTTTGCCTTCTCATTCAATGTAAAATGGAGAAACCGACTGCATTACTAGTTATTTGCATCCCCAATGATCAATTCGCAATAACTATTCCACCTACTAGAGTCACTTCTCAAATTGGCGCTTCCTCTTGCCACTTGGACTAATTGCCTACACATTCCATGCTTGTCACTTTGTCTTTTCTCCAATTTTTTCTTATCTGGCTAATTCGGCCCCTAGGGATAACATTTTGGTGGGTCCCTGCATTACGAGCTCCTTCTGGTTAGTGCTCTCTTTACTTTTAAAAAAAATGGTTGTTTCACTTTGTCAAACTTGACGTCCTCTGGGTCGTCATTGGGTCCTTTGTTGGCTTTGGGCCTTCTTAATTTCTTCACGAGCATCTTCCTCTATCTTTATCACCTTCCCAAAGGGAAGGTGACCCTTTGCACTCGACCAAGAGTCCCCCCGCAAGGGCATTTGCCCTTTGGGGTCCTTTGGCGGGTCCCTGTTTGCCTTGGACTTTTCCTTGGGTCCCCGCAGACAATTTTGCCGGGTCGCTTTGACTCTGTGTACTTTTCATAGACTTTTGTCTGTGGACATTTTCCTGCGGACAGAAAGTCAATGGAAATTCTGCCTAGCCCCTTTGCTTTGTATTTTGACTGCACCCGAATTCGTTCAAACTTTTTGTTTGAAGGAATTTCTTCGGACAAAAAGTCTGAAGGAATTCGGGGCTTGACAATTTGAACTTAGACAAATTTTAGACTTATTTTAGGCTTACCTGAGCTTTTCCTTTTAAAGCGCCTGCCCTTTGGAAGGGTACTGAACCTTTTTGGACTTCTCCTCGGCCAAGGGCATACCCTTGAACCAAGCCATTGAACCAAAAAAAAATGGTTCAATGGTTCAAGGGTTCAACCAAGCATGCTAAATTTCTATTGAACCAAGCCCGGTGACCTTCTTCATTGAACTTCTTTATTGAACCTCTCCATTGAACCAAAAATGATTCAACGGTTCAATGGGATGATGGTTCAACGTTGTTGAACCGAGATACTTGAACTGAGTGATGGATGAACCAAGTGCCGATTGAACTGCCACACTAAACCAAATGATTGAACCATGCTCATTGAACCAAGCTGTTGAACCAAAAATGGCTCAACAATTCAATCATTGCGCACTGATGGACTAGTGAACCAAGGCCGATGAACCTTTTGCTTTGAACCAAGCCCATTGAACCAAGTCTGTTGAACCAAGCCATTGAACCACTCGAACTAGGCCATGAATTAGACTCATTGAACTTATGCAGCCTGAAGATGACTGGCATTAAATAGCAAGGGAAGAAGGTGACCGAAATTTTGCCTATGGGCAAAATTGGTCAATAGATTGGCGACTCATAAGGGAAGCATGCCTACTATGCTTAGAAGCCAGTTGCCTTAAAAATCCATTGGGCGTGGAGTTAGATGTAGCTATAATGAAAGTTAGCAACATCCCCAAAAGATCTGAGAATCAAACACGAAGCTTTACCCCCACATGCAAAGGGAAACACACAAGGCTAAAAAACACTACCTGTGCAAACTGTACTGAGGGAAAGCAGGGAAAGAAACTAAAAAACAAACTACTATTTACAACTAACCAAGAATGTTTGCCTCCCTCCTGGATCAAAGGGAAAACTTCTTAAGTCCCCTTCCTGGTGAGAAGACTTATGGTGGCAATCAAGTAGCTAAAAGAAAAGGAGATTTGGTGACTTGCTCCTCTTGCTGGTCACCTAGTTTGGCTGGAATCCGAGTGGATCAGATTCAAACATGCCTCCAACATACATGTACTCTTCTTGTTTGTGGAGGCCCATTGAATATTGGTTCTTCATATTGGTGCTCCTCACCGAGAAATCAATGGTTGCTAGCTAATCACCGTAAGCCCTTTGATTTGCACATTCCTTCTACAATATATCATGGTCTAGCCTATTTTCTTCTGCCTCATTGAAAATCCTGTCAGACTCCTCTTATGCTCCCTCTTGGCCTTCTTGAAGAAGGGTGACTATTATGATGTCTGAAATGGAATCACAAACTGATTGCTCATCCCATAAAACATCATCTCTCTATTTAAAGCTCTCTAATCCAAGGCCTTCCTCCAGGAAGACAAACCTCTCCTTTTCCACCTCGAAGATTAGGGCCTCTAGATGTTCAAAGGTCTCCTCATGATCCTCCTCCAACTCAGGATCCTCAGGGTAGTGGAGCTCATCATCAGAATAGCAAGGAAGTTCATCAAATAGAGGGGAAGAGAGCTCTCCATGCTTTTGTTCCTCCTCATATTGCTGGAACATCTGCATATATGCGAGACTTGCATCTTCTCCATTGCTGATAAGGTCTTCACAAAGAGCATCAATGATGATTTCGCCTTCGTTGTCACTCATGACATCCTCTTGAAGAATTGTAGCTTGGATTTTTTGCCCCTCACCTGCCTCTTGCAAAACAGGTTCCTCCTTGAGAAGGGGTGAAGTGGGAAAAACATGTGGAAGAGGAGGCAGTCCTTGAGCTAGAATTGAATGATTCTCCTCCTTCCATTTGATCAGCACTTCATCAATATTAGGTATGGCCTAATATTTCTCTTGGAAGTGTGTAGATGGGGTGTGCTCAGACATGGAATGTGTTGTTTGGTCTGAGCCATCCATCACACATTGGCTGAGGAATTTCTCTTTGGATTCCAACTCCGCAATTCTCCTAGCTAGATCCTCTTGGAAGAGCTTTTCCTGGAGGTCGTCAGCATAATCATCAGCAGGAGCAGTCTCAGCTTCTTCAAGGTTTTAAGAAAAACCTTACTTTTCCTCCTCCATTCTGCCCCATGATTCTACTATTTTCCCCCAATTCAGGATCTCAAAATTGGAATTTTGCTCCTATGAACAAGCAGCAACTTTGTTTTCTCCAAGGTCCCAGGGCTTCTCTACAAGGTCTAGAAGTTTTAACTCTCTTTCAAGAAGTAGCTTCATCTTAGCCTCTAAATCTTCAATTTGCTTGGCTAGGTTGTCTTAAAAGAGTATTTCTTGGAGGTCATCAGCATTATCCTCTTCAAAGCTCTGAGCTAGTCTCTGGCATTTCTTCCTCCCACTCAGAATCTATGCATTATGTTGAAGGACTTGGGGAGGCTGAAGAATGCAAGGAAGAGACTGTAGAAGAGGGACGTGTTGGCTGGTGGTACTATTCTAAATGGGAGATTGACAATATAAGGAATTTAGAAGGTTCATCTCCATGGGAGTTGTTCTGATGCCATTTGGTGCTGGAAAGCCAAGCGCATGGGATTGGGGGCAGATGTATTTGATAAGCTGGAAAGAGAAAGTATAATCTGATAGAAAGGATTTGGTGCAAAAGAGGGGGCCTTTTTTAGAATAAGAGGGGGTGCGCAAGGCTGATTGCCTTGAATAGATGGATTTCTCCATTTTGTTACCTCCTCCTCCATGGACTGCAAGGCCTGTGCTTGCCTAAATAAACACTCTTCTTTATACATCAGCTCCTATTGATACTCATACTTCTCTTCCAGTTTATCAATTTCCATTGTCTACTTCTCAAATTCTAGCACCACCTCCCTTAAAATTGTAGGACAACTAGGAGAGCTACTTGAGGGGATTGCATAAATATCTGGAGCTTGATTATATTCACATGAAGGAAAACAAAACCAATGATTTTGTGTAAAAGGATTATACATACAAAAAATATTTTTGAATGGCACCAGGCTGTGCTTAACTAGCAAATTTAACTAGAAGTCACCAAATGCTAAAAATACTTGATTTGTTGTAACAGGACTAACATCAATCCTGATACCTTACTGCGTTGTCAAACTATGTGTCCCACTGGGCGTGCCAAAATTGTTGACGTAAGAGATTGCACCCTTTGACAGGAAAATGAGCTCCTGCCTTCTCCTCGCAACATGGAAACTCCCCTCTCACTTGTGGGATTGTTGAAACTGGAGGGGAGAGTCTCTAGATAAGGGCTAGCTCCCTTTGATGTATCATGTTTGTTTCAGCAAGTGCAAATATATATATATATATATATATATATATATATAAAGGGGGAGGATGAAAAGGGAGAAAGATATAGGAAAACAAACTACTCTAAAGAGGTGATACACCAAAATAAGTCAACCTTCTCACATCCACTCTCAAAATTAGACAAATACATTCATACGCTTCACACTTGGCAAAAGAACTAGTCTGCAAAACTTAATAGCGAGGTTTAAATGAAAATATAGAAAATGGGGTTTTCACCAAGGTGTTATAAAATGCACACTATAAGTAATCTCCTCTGTTCTGCACTTCTCAAATATTGCTCTTCTCCTGTCAACTGTAAAATGGTGCCTTGTAGATAATTGGTGTGTTGGTGTTGAACCTGTGAGAGCATCAAAAGAGAATGACTAAACACAAAACAAACACTCGGGACATACACAGAATATCTATCCAAGAAGAGGTAAAAAATGCATTTATTGATTCAGTTGAAATTTTAGTAGGGCTACTCCTTGTTAAAATGTGGAAGATGTTTTTACAAAATGACAAGTTCACAATATATATATATATATATATATATATATATATATATATATATATATATATATATATATATCAGAAGAAAAGAGGCATATCGCGTCCATTCATTAGAAGGAACAAGTCACTCAAAGCATTAATGAACTACGCTTTTGTCTTGTTTGAAGTCTACCTTTTTCAAGGTCAATACGTGGTTTGCCTTCTCATTCAATGTAAAATGGAGAAACTGACTGCATTACTAGCTATTTGCATCTGCAATGATCAATTCACAAGAAATTTTCCACCTACTAGAGTCACTTCTCAAATTGGTGCTTCCTCTTGCCACTATGACTAACTGCCTGCACATTCCATGCTAATCACTTTGTCTTTTCTCCATTTTGTCTTATCTAGCTCATTCAGCCCCTGGGGCGAACATCTTGGTGGGTCACTGCATTTTGAGCTCCTTCTGGTTAGCCCTCTCTTTTCTTTTAAAACAAATGGCCATTTCACTTTGTCAAACTTGACGTCCTCTGGGTCGTCATCGAGTCCTTTGCTGGCTTCGGGCCTTCTTAATTTCTTCACATGCATCTTCCTCTATCTTTATCGCCTTCCCAAAGGGAAGGTGACCCTTTGTACTCGGCTGAGAGTCCCCCCACAAGGGCATCTGCCTTCAGGGTCCTTTGGCGGGTCCCTGTTTGCCTTGGACTTTTCCCCGGGTCCCCGTGGATAATTTTCCTGGGTCGCTTTGACTCTGCGTATTTTCCATAGACTTTTGTCTACAGATATTTTCCCACAGATAGAAAGTCCATGGAAATTTTGCCTAGCCCCTTTGTTTTGTATTTTGGCTGCACCCAAATTCCTTCAGACTTTTTGTCTGAAGGAATTTGAGGCTTGACAATTTGAACTTAGACAAATTTTAGACCTATTTTAGGCTTACCCGATCTTTTCCTTTTAAAGCGCCCACCGTTTGAAAGGGTACTGAACCTTTTTTGACTGCTCCTCGGCCCTCGACCAAGGGCATACCCTTGAACCAAGCGCACCAAATTTCTGTT